>JAJOOR010086001.1:0-28478 GCA_036250505.1 Solanum acaule | reverse complement strand
GGAAAAGAAAAAGATTTTCTATATAAGAAAATAAACCTAAAGGCTCAATTTAGGGGAAAAGCAGATCTCTAACTTTTGGAGGTTTTCATACATTCCCTCATGAAGCTTAGCCTCATTGTACCGAAATCCATAGGTTCTTTAATGATTTCATAGTAATCTTCCACCGTAAATGAAACAGAAGATGTAATTTATTAAGAATACCTGGCCTTCAAAAACCAAAGCCAATCATAAGAACAATAGAGCCTCAGCGCGATCAACTAGTACTGCAAATATTTAATGGGTATTCGTCCCTCCTAACATCAAAAAACAGACCAACAAAGTAGTAAGATGTTAAATGTATTTCTTATTGTACACGTAATGTGATAAATATCAAACTTAATCTAATATGAGGATGACTGCAACCTTTGCAGAATGTCAAGAATAAGTTCTAGTATACATTTTTTTTGCGACTTTGTTGGTTTACCTGATAGAATCCAAAGTATGAATTAAAACTTTGAAGTTGATGCTTCTAAATAAATAAAAGACAACAAGAAAGATCATTAAGTTCTCTAAGGTACAATATTATTCATCGATATTTTTTTCCTATCGAGAACACATTAGGCAGTTTTGTCCCCCTTTTTTTGTTCTGCAGAAGTATAGACTTGGACAGCAGGCAAAGAAATAAAATGCAGCAGAACAAACTAGAGAAAATATTGGTAAGTTTTGGATGATTTTGAAAACTCGATTGAAAGCTGAAACAGAAACAAAATGGACATAAACCTCCTTTCTTAAATTCGTATTAAAATGCTTGATAATTGTATTGAGTGCTATATTTAACATACAAATTGTCTAACGGAGCTCGAAATATAGTAAATCTTGTAATACTTCTCCCATAGGTAACTAGAGTTTTTCATGATTCTTTCTTTTCATTTAGCAAATCTGGTGATGCTCCTTATGTTTTCATTGTAGCAGGGGAGTCCTAACCATTTAGTTTGCATTCCTCAGGACCCAGTATAACTTCATCAAGCATAAATGGTACACAAGGGTAGTCACTAGTTATACTTGTAGTATACATGTACTATCTTTCCAGTTGTCTAGCATCTCTCCATGAGACTATCTTAATACTTGCCTCTAAATATTTCAATGAGAGTAGTAGTGTCCTCAAACTTCTCTACTTCGTAGATTTACAATTGAGATGCATTTCTCTGTTGAATTTTAAAATTGGTCCAAGTGCAGTCATGTATTTGACTTAACCATGCCTATAGTGTACTTTATGATGTATATATACACCTCCATGAGGCAAGGTGTGTATCAAGGAGATTCCTAAGAAAAAGCTGAAATTATATGCATGTTAGTCTTACAATATATTTTATCAGCCATGAACTACAAAGAATTTAAGTCAGAAGTCTCTTGCACTTATTATTTCTTTGCAAAAGTTATCTAGTAACACTAAGAAAAAAGAAGTAATCTTACACTGTAAAGCACGAACTATTAACAGCTTGACATAGCAAACAAAGTAAGAAATTACTCCAAGGATTTTTACAACATTTAAGAATAGTTGAACTTTCACTCTGTTATTTAGACATGACTGCACTACTACTGAAGTATGCAAAAGTCTGCACTAGTAACTGTAATATCAATGGATTTAGAGAAATATTTTTACCTTAGATGAGAACTATAATTGACTTGTTCACCAAACCTTTGATGTGAAACCTGAAAATGAGTGGACAACTGCTTTTGGAGAAGAAATAATTACCCAACCAAAATAGTTTTTTTTCTTTAAAATAGGTAACTTTCATAGCCAACAACGTATATTTTCAACCAAAAAACACATATAGAACTAATTTGGCGTCGTACATATAGAATTTGAAGCAAACTATAAAAATAATAACAAAACAAGCAAAAGTCAAAATTTAGTAGATTAAATATCGCCATAAGGATATCAAGCGAAGAAAATACCTGAAAATCAGATAAAAGAAGTAAGAATTCAAGCAATTGAAGTTCACTTTCAAAACTAACTACATCAATATGTACAACTTCCTGATGGCATCCACTATTTTGAAATCTCCGTGGGATAGTTGATAGTAATAGTGAATGTTCATAGAATTAGAAATATTTCACAGCTTTAGAGCATTCATTATTATTGAAAGTATCAAAAGAGAAGAACTTGAGTTTAAATATCAAGTAAAAGAACCAAAAAACAAAGTTAATCATGAATATATGGTTTCAGACACGTTATCACAGTTAACCTTGGAAACTTGAGAGGGCATGAAAAATAGAAACGATAGCCCTGCTAGGACTGAGCTTCGATTGAAAGAGTGGGTATTATATAACAAATTTTTATGTAATTCACAAACATACAGAGCAATCAGTACAATACAAGAAGAACACAATATATTATATAATATGATTTGTTACTTTCTCTGACCACACCCCTTGAGCAGCCAACACATATATACAAAGGAAAATAAGTACCAATAGTGTGACTCAATTGAGTATTCAAAATGAGAAAAGAACTCAATTAGGTATTCAAAACGAGATAAGAGGAATCTGAAAAAAAACTACGAAATTGATAATTGAATTTCATAAATCTAATATCATCAAATCACTGAAATAGAAAATTACCCCATTTCCTTGATTATTACAGTTGTTGCAGAGCCCACATGTAATCTTCTTTGTCAAATCGAAAGAGCATCACTTGAAGGTGGGTTACTCATGACGGGAAGGAAATTAGCTTCATTGGTTTATTAATTTTGTGTTATCAAAGAATTTTGAGGTTGGTGATGTTGGAAGAAGCAACTTTAGTCGATGGAGATGAAGAAGAAGAGGTGTATTCAATGTGGGGCAACTTGAAGGTGAGCAGATTAGGGTTTAGGGATTTTACTATGTCCCAAAAAGAAAGACAAGTATATTTTAATTTAGTGAGGAGTGGTGCCTTTTGACCCACTAAATTCTGTTTTCGGGACCAGTTATTCATTACTATAGAGACTAGATTTAATGTCTTCGCTGTAACAAAAAATAAAGAGACGAGAAGGAAAAGTCCTCCCTATAAGGATACTTTTAGGGACCAAATTTTTAACTTCTCCCTAAATGTTGGTCTCTAAAAAGCCTTTTTCTTGTAGTGGTATTCAGGATCATCAGAGGTGTTTCGTTGAGATCACTATTCACTCGCAGACAGTATTTGGTAAGGCCTTCTTGCTTCTGGGAGACTCCATTTTTCATTCAGCTTAGTAGTATTGGAGGTCTCGTGGGTCTTGTCCCGACATCTATCTTACATTGTTAGAGGCTTCATAGACAGACTGAATTAGATGTTTCCATTGTTTTCTCAGGATGCTTTTTTTTAACTTATGACTCATGTTAAGTATTTTTGCAAGAAAGTATTTTAAGACTTTCTTAAATGTCTAAGTGTTCACCAATTTTAAGATTTCGCGTATTGTTTAGTGTCATGTAAGTCATCTAGCCAGGCTAAGGGTTCGCTCGGGAATAAAAAATGGTTCTTGAGTGCTAGTTACGTCCAAGGTGTAGGCCCGGGTCATGACAAACTTAGTATCAAAGCACAAGGTTCAAGTGTTCTAGGGTGTCTATGAAACCGTATCGGTAGGATCTTGTTTATGGTTGTGAGGGCACCACTTCTATAAATAAGGGACTACAGATATTTAGGAAAAAATTCCCTTTTTTCATACTCTAAATCTTACAATAGAGTTGTATCAAAAGGAACTTATTCTAACTCATGCGTTTCTCATATTCATTCGACTACCCCTCATACTCAAGGTAATTGAAAAGCAAAGCCCAGATCATTATCAATGAGTTACTCTCAACAAGAGTCTAGAGAAAGTCATGAGACTGTAGAGGGGCTTGAGAGAAGCCCGTGAGTAAGATTAAGTGTTGAAATTTTAAATAATGCATATTTATTCATATGAATCGTGCGTTCGAGCTAAAAGCAAAATATATGCCTAGACTCTTTCTCGGAACCTTGTTTTAGTTGAGACCCTTATGAAGAAGTGTGTTTTAGAGGTTGGGTCGTAATTTTCACCAGAAAGATAGTATGAGTTATGAGATTATGATCAGTAGTAGTAAAAGTGCACTTAAGTTAGAAGAATACATACAGAGGTTCAGTAATCTAAGAAAGAGAAATTGTGATGAGGCAAACTATGTTATTATAGCCATGCACCCAGTATGTTATTAATGAGGAGTTTTCCCTTATGGGTAGACTAAGAAGTGATGAGTTTGTGTAGTTTTCATGATAGGAGGTAGAGTAAGAGTTACTAGTTAGGATGAGTTAGAGTATAATTTAACTAGAAATGAGGTTATGATGATGTGTCATTGTGTTAGTAACGACTAAGTGTAGGTGTTGAATAGAAGAGCAGGAGTACTCATGAGGTGATAGATCTAAGCTAGGCTTATGATTTTTGAAGGGGAGCCCATAATATTTAGAGGCTTACAGAACTAATTAGGCAATGTTGTATAGCGAATGGGTAAATAGTACTTAAATTGTGAAAGGAAGTGTGACGGTAAAACTGTAAGTATGAAGACTATAAATAAAGATTGACTACTTGTCATGAGGTTTAGTGGGCGAGTGTTTCTTAATGTTTATATAGTAGTTGTACGTTAGTATAGTATGCGAATAATCATATTGATATCCGGGTTTAGTAATAAACAGTAAGCTTGAATTTGAGATGAACATCGTGATCAAAAGAATGACAACATAAGGGTGATGATGTTAGTCTTAAGATTTGATCTGGTAGAATTGACATAAAGTAGGTGAGAAATTGAGATGTTAGCTGCAATTAATATGAGTGGTGCAAGTGAGAGATCCTAACTTTTAGATAAGGGCAGTGAAGTGTGGCTAAGTCATAAGAGTAAGAAGAGCATTAAGAGGTGTACCCTAGATTGTATGTATTTAGACGAGGTTCCAGTTAAGTTTATTATTTTCATGTATGCCTAGATAGTATATTGGAGTTGTCAATATGGAGTAGGCTAAAGTAAGCATTAATTATTACCCATAATAGTTTGGTAGAAAGGATTTTATATTGTCAATGACGAGCCTCTTAAATATAGTTCAAAGTTTCCTCCAGTTAGGTTGATATGAACCTAGAAGGATGTTATTGGTAGGCTGAGGGGGAGAAGTCAGATTGTTAAACAATCAGATTAAGTGGCCTTATAAGCCAATAAGTGGAGGTTAAGAGAAGTATCTTAGAAAGAGGACTTAGAAGGATTCTTAGTACCTGCCTATGGAGAGTTCAGTAGCCATAAGATAAGTTGTTATCTCGTATTAGAGTAAAGCAAATGTAGACCAGTTTAGACATGATGAGAATAGATCCATAGCTTTAAAGTGTCAACTCCAACCTAAGGGGGAGATGATAAGATGAGAAATCAAGTCAATTGTTGAGAATGAGATAGTTATGTCTTCAGAAAGAGTTACGGAGGTACATCAATCCATTCATACTCTCGAGTATTCCTCAAAGTTCAGTCATTACAACATCATGATGATGTTTCTTATATCAGAATTGTGTTCATGACCTATGCTCATACACTTAAGAGAGATTTACATCTATGCTCAATTTTCAGAATTAGGGGAAAATACTTTAGCCCATTGATCTCAATCTTACTCCATAAAGTTATGGATATCAGCCTCATGATATGAACCTATTCATATAAGCATTCATGTCTCATAGTATGTTCAGTCTCGCAAATTAATGATTTACTCTCAATGGCTAGCAATATAATGTTATGCCATGAATATTATTATATCAAATATCTCGAATGAATCGTGCTTATGATATTTCACCCTAAAGCTTTCTCAGTGATCCATTTTAGTTGAGAGTGGTGTAGTTGATATTAGTGGTGTGACAATAGAGAAGAGGATTGCTATTTTCTTATTGTGATAGTGCTGGTGTTTTTATTCCATCTAAGGTTATGAATATGGAGGAAAAAAGGAGATAAGGTTTTACGATGAGTAATAAGTCATAATGCATGAAAGTTATGTTGGTAGAAGTGACAAGAGAATGAGGAATTCTTATAAGGAGTGGTTTGTAAAGTCCATGGAGTGGTTATAGTACCGGGATCGAATGTGGTGTTGGTAGCATATGGATGAAGGCATGATGCATTAGGTGGTTCTTGATTAAGACTCGAGGTTGGTTGTTTGTAGGGGTAAGAAGTAGTGTTCTTGGGATGAGATTTGCTACAGAGGTATAGAACCTGAATCTTGTGATTTAGATAAGAATAATCACCCTATGTTAAGTACTTTATGATTTTGAGTTAGACTTGAATATAGTAAGAGTAACCCATTTCCATTCTCAGTCTAGACGTCATTTGAGGACGAATGATCCCAAGGGGGGATATTGTAACATCCCAAAAATTTCTAAGTTAAGACTCGAGTCATTCTTTATAGTGAATAAGATTTGTACTAAGTGATTCTATTTTTTCTTAGATGTTAAGGTCACTAGAATTCCCTAGAATAAAGTCTAGTTGAAAACTTTCTAAACAATTGGTTTTTACTAAGAGATTTTTCTTGGGTCAACTTCCATCGACCATATATTTTAGCACATAAAGAATTAGGTATCCCATGAGCTATCAAAATCAAAGTTCTTCAAGTCCTCTTTCCAACACCACCAAGTTTGCTAAATTCTGAAATTCGAGTAAAAAGTTATGCCCATTTGAGTGAAGCCTCTCCATTTAAGGCTTTCCATCCGTTTTAGGAAAGGGTATTTGGTCTTTTCCTTTTTTACTTTTTTCCACTTGTCTTAATACGTTTTTCCTGACCCAATTAAGGGTATAATCAGATTTTAAATACTCATTCACCTTCTAATCACTTAGGGTTTTTAGAGCGAGGTTTCAAGAAGAGAAAAATGAGGTTTTCAAGCGTTCTTCAAGATTCGTTGATTTTCACCAAGAACATGGTTATTTCTAGGTATGTGAGGTTTCCCATAGTGATGGACTTGTTCGTCCTCATGCCAATCATGTAGTTCTTCCATCCATGAAATCATTTATGTAAAGATTCATGAGTAGTTCATCAGTTTTAGCCACATTATTTATCAATGGAGATTTTGAGTTCTTGAGGTGAGGGTCTTGCAAATGAGTGATGTTTCTTGATAGTTTTTGAAATCTTAAAGTTTCGTGTTGGGTTTGTGAATCAAAAGGATTTTGGAAGAAACCAATCGCAACTAGATGAGTTAGGACCCGAAATTAAACACTAAAATTCGTCAGATTTCTGGGTCTGGCTGGGGCAATGCGCCCCATAGCGCAAGGAGGGCTGGGGCAATGTGCCAGCAGTACTCCCCAAAGTACTCCACTACTTTTGGGGCTGGAGCGCCACGCCACCACTATGTTAGAGTTGTCTGACCTTTTTCTTCTTCGTTCTTCATCCCTTATGTATTCCTTTGAATCATGTCTTCTTTATTTCCTTGCTATTAACTCTTAAAGTCCCCGTTAATCCTTGAGAGATCCTACATATCCTAATCATATCTCTTAATTTACCCTTCGAAATAAAGTAAAGTTAAGAGGAAAGTTCAAGAGGTCCTTTTAAGCCATTTTGAGAATTCTTTTGCAATTAACTATAGACTTGAACTAAGTCTTGAGTAAATGAGTATGAGAATGAGAAGAGTTGTATTCATAAGTCTATATTTTTATTGAGGTCCTCGAGTTGAGTCGTTCATGTCCATAATTCCACATGAACCTATGAATTGAGTTATAAGTCTTGAGAGTCTTTCAAAGTCAATCATTATGTTTCATACTGAGTTTTGAGAAAAAAGTTTAACGGTTCTATTCATAAAGAATTAAGAATTTCTAATGGTATTTATTCATATATATATATATATGTGTGTGTGTGTGTACCTATGTTGATTATTGAACTTGAAAGATAAGTTCATATGTGAATTGTTTTAAAAAATGTAAACACGTCTAATATTTTGAAAAGTTTTCAATCAAGTAAGAAGTCCATTCCTTGTAATGGGTGAATTGAGCATAAAGCTATATCATTTATTTTGAGAGTAGTATCAGCACCGAATTGGATTAGAGTCATATATGATTCGGAAGTCCCATAATACTACGTAGCCAACGTATGATATGATAGCATTGATTCTTTATGAAACTCCTCATTGCCTCTGAGAAGGACAATTAGATGGATCCATAGTTATGATATCGTCCTATAACCCGGCAAAGTATAGGATGGCACTGGCAATGTGGGTGAAAAATGTATCATTACTAGGCTCATGGTAATGGTTGTCCGTTAAAGAAACACCCCACAAGTAAAGTATATTATTTTCATGTTACATTCATGGTGTATTGTATTGTAATGTTTAAATGGTTTTCACTTTATATTCATGTATTGATCCAGTTATATTGCTTTCAGTTATTCAAGCCAGTAAGTTGTTTGCTCTCACCTTATCACTTACCAGTGCATTCAATGTACTGACGTCATTCGACCTGCATCATTTTATGATGCATTTATAGGTACTCATGATCATCAACATGCATTTCGTTGAGATCACTATTCACTCGTACATAGTATTTGTTGATGCCTCCTTGGTTCCGGGAGACTCCATTTTTCATTCAGCTTAGTAGTATTGGAGGTGTCGTGAGTCTTGTCCCGACATCTATCTTACATTGTTAGAGACTTCATAGACAAACTGAATCGGATGTTTCCATATTTTCTCAGGATGTTTTATTTAACTTATGACTCATGTTAAGTATTTTTGCAAGACAATATTTTCAGAATTTCTTAAATGTCTAAGTGGTCACCTATTTTAAGCTTCCGCGTATTATTTAGTGTCATGTAAGTCATGTAGTCAGGCCAAGGGTTCGATTGAGAGTAAGAAATAGTTCTTGAGTGCTAGTTACATTCAGGATGTAGGTCCAGATCGTGACAAGTTGGTTGTCTCGAAAAATAAAAAAGTCTATATTTGAAGCGTAAAATAAAGAATAGGATTGAAGATGCCCGAAGTGTCATTAAACATTTATTACATAGGTGTCGACTGTGCTAAAACTATTAGAGTTGTTCGATAGTTGGTTAGAGTTACAAATAGATATTAGTAATATATCAATTAACTATGAGAAAAATTATAATTAAAGGTAAAAGTAAACACAGTAGAAGAAAACCCATTCTTTGCTTTCCAGATAAAGTTTAAAAAGTTGAAAGTTGTTCTCAAATCTTTGAGTAGAGAATGTGTTTGGTGATATTTTTAAGCAATTAATAATTAATTATTAGAGAGGACATTATTAAAATCAAGGAGAATTAGTTTGAAGATAACACATCTGGTGTGAATAGAACGATTATGCAAAAGGCACAAGCAGAATTTAAGAAACATCAACACTATGGAGAGGAGTACTAGAAACAAAAAGCAGAATTTTCTTGGTTTGAGAAATGAGACAGAAATACTAGATTCTTTCATAGTCTAGTAAAGGAAAGAATAAAAAGACTAATGTAGACAAAAGTTTAGAATGATTAAGGTGAGCTTCTGGATGATAAAGGACAAATTTGTGATGAAGCTGTGAAGTATTATCAGAAGTAATTTACTCAATAAAGGGATGCTACCGAATTTTCTCTTATGAGACACATCCCAAGGATTCTAACCGAAGATGATAATGCAACTCTTGGCACTATGCCTACAAAGGAATAAGTGAATACTATTGTATTTAATCTTAGTAAGGATAATGCGAGTGGACTAAATGATTTTACAAGACCTTTTTTATCATCACTGTTGAGTTATAGTTGGCAATGATGTATGGAATTGGTCTCGGCTTTCTTTGAAGTAAATAGACTATCAAAATCTATTACTCATACTAACCTTGTGTTTTGTGTTGCTGCTTAAGAAGAATTTCGCTCTCTATTTATCTGATCTAAGGCCTATAAGCTTGAGTAATTTCATTAGTAAAGTCATTTCTAGGATAGTGCATGATAGATTGAAGATGATACTTCCAAGGTTGATTTATGCCAACCAATCAGACTCTTTTAATAAAAGAAACGTTATCAATAAAATTTTGCTTACTCAGAAGATTGCATTAGATATCAGTAAAAAGGAAAACTAGCCAATACCATAATTAAGCTTTATATGACAAAGGCTTATGACAGGATATTTTGATAAAAGTCTTAAGAAAAATAGATTTTTCAAAGGTTTTTGTTGATAACACTTAGAGAACCTATAGTTAATAATTGGTGTTCAGTATTGGTTAATGGGTAGGCTCAAGGGTTCTTTTACTCTATGGGGGGGGGGGGGGGGGGTAAAACAAATGGACCCTTTATATCCTGCTTTATTTATTCTCAATGCTAAAGTTCTGTCTAGGACTTTGAACTCTTTATTTGATGATAACCAATTTATGAGTTATGGCATGTCTGAATTGACTGGAAATCTTAACCATTTTACATATGCATATGACACAATTATATTTACAGTTGCACATGAAAAGTCTCTTCGAAGAACAATGAAGGTGTTTGGCACATATAAATCTCAATCAAGGCAATTAATCAATAAAGAAAAAAATTCTTAGTACATGCATCAAAATATCAGTGCACAACTAGGAGTTTTAGTTGATGGATATACATGTATATTAAGAAGTCAATTTCAAATCACTTATCTAGGGTGTCCTATCACCCATGCTAAGAAGCTACAATGATCTCTTTAAAAAGGTGGAGAACAGGTTCCAAACATAAAAAGGGAAGATGTTATCTTTTGGTGGTAAAGCCACTTTAATTAATAGTGTATTACGGAGTATTTCTATCTTCATTCTCTATGCAATTGTCCCTCCTAAATGTTTAATCACTGAATTGCACAAGATTTCTGGAAAGTCATATTTGAAATAATAAGAAAACAGAAAGGAATAAGTAAACATTGAGCTACTTGACAAAATATATGTCTACCTAGACCTGAAGGTGGACTAGGTTTCAAATCTTTATTTGATGTCTTCAAAGCAATGTTCTCAAAGTTATGGTGAAAATTCGAAACAAGTAACTTTTTATGGACAAATTTCATGTGTAATAAATATTACAAAAAATAAATATCTACACTAGTCCAATGAAAAGGCAAATCTCAGGTGTGGAAAATGATACTTAAAAACAATGATGTTTTAGAGAAGAAAATGTGGCGGGAACCAAGAGAAGGCACCACAAACATTTGGTATGAAAATTGAACCAAATTGGGCCTTTATTTCATGAACCAGATTGTATTCTTTGACCACAAATGAAATCTATAAAGGAGCTAATGAATGAAGAGGGATGAGACCTAGACAAATCGACCAAGTACTATCGGAGAGAATTGTTAATCATATACAACAACAATTAAGCAATGATATGCCTAGTGCTTTGTTTGACAGACCTTGGTGGCTCCTGAATAACACTAAAAAGTTTAAGGTTTATTCAGCTTGGGAATTATTAAGAGAAAAAGTGCATAAACAAAGAGTTTTTGTTATAACTGACATACATCATGTGAGTTCATGCATGGTATCCAACAGCTAACCCGATTGAGAGAGCTTCCCTATACCTTGACAGAGTGTAGAACCTTATCATATCAGTGTAGCCTCTCAAGGCTAAATGGTCATCCGTGAAAGTAGTGAAACATAATCCCATGGTGGCACGTAGTTATGAGACTTGGATTTTCTAAATTCATATCCTCTCGATACTAAATAGTCCCCCCTCCCACAAAATAACATATATTCATATAATGTTCATAGGTATGAAAATCATCTATCTATTTGAATTATATGACTAAGTTCGAAAGTCATATCTAAGATAACCCTAGTTTAGGTTGAAATTCATATCATGTTAGTTTTCACGCTTAAAAGTCGTAAGTGTTTGAATTATCATAAAAATCATGCTAAATTAGTACAGTAAGATTTTAAAACCAAAATGAAACAATGAAAACGTAAACTAATGAAGAAAGATCATATATAATTTCATAAAAATCTTAGCTTTACTTTTATCAATCTTGTGAAATTCTTGAGAATCAAAATATTTTAGGCATGAGAGTGAATGAATACTCTCATTGAAGCCTTACATACCCGAGAGAATGAGACTAAGGAGGAAGAACTTGCATTGGTGCGTTGAGACCCTAGCTTCTGCCTTGCTTACGATAGTTTCTGAGTTTGAGGGAGTTCAGACAGAGGCGTATCCATGATTTCAGAAGGATGGGTGCATTATTACGATAAAACGCATCTAAAATATAAATTTGATCGGTTTGACCTTTAGGTTCTTAATATGAACCGTCAAATTTTAAAAATCATAGGTCCAAAATACATGATATTATTAGTTTTAAATTTTAATATACACATTTAATTGATTATATAATTTATTTAGGAATTTTCAATGTAACACTAACACTCTTGAACTTTGAAATATTAAAGCAAATAAATAAAAGAAAAATTAGTTGAAACATAAAAAGTGTTACCGATAATCACTTGGAGAGGTGTTACTCAAAAAAATAATATAGATATAAGATTTAAATTTTTATTCTCACGGTGCACACAATCATCATTGTAATTTTATATAGTAGTTTGAAAGTGGGTTCACACATCTATATTTAACACCGTCGTTTCGTCTGGCATGTACTCTCGGGACCTCCGAGTACGACAAAGTGAAAGGAGACAAGACTCACCTCCCCCTACTTTGTCAATCACAGCCGTCTCGTCTATTCTATTCTCGAAAGCGTGTAGACAGAAGGCCCTTTTTTCGATCCCATTTTCTATGAGCGAATGAGTCCATACTTATTTATCATTAGAAAGACCTATTCGTAATAATTTGAGTTTATTCATTCTGTCTTTCTTTATGAATTTTGAGAATCTATGGATAAAATAAATACGATAAAAACAGTTTTTTAAAAATATAACACTACTATATATGATCTAGAAAGGGGAGCATGGGTTCAGGTGAACCCACAGAACCCTGTCTAGATACGCCTCTGAGTACAGAGTGAAGAAACTGAGTCTTGAGTGTGACAAGAAATTAACTTAGACATAATTTGTTTGTGCCTAAGGGAGATGAATTTGAATGATCCATACTTTAGGCCACTAAGTGCATTTGCTTACACTAAAATTTAAGCATCCATGTATTTGATCTAAATAGATTTTAATCATTAGGATCTTGAAAAAAATCTTAATATCATTAAGAGGTTTTTTTGTGTATGTAGTTTTTACCATCACTAGCCACATCTTCCATTATAATCATAAACATCACTTTCAATCACTATCATGTCATCACAATCACCACTATCCACCATCATTGTCAATCACTATTATTAGATGCTACTGTCACACTTACCATCCTAATCATTACAATTATATCAATTGTCGCCACCATCATTGTCACCCATGCCATTGCCAACCTTCTCACATTTTTCGGTCACCAACATCACCAGTTACTAACATCAACCAACTCTACTATCTCAACCATCACAAGCCACTATTGGTCATCTACTACACAAATCAACTCCACTATCATAACTATCACCACCACTAATACAAACAGCTAGAACCTACCATACCATAACAAATACTACAAATCATCTCCACTATGTGATCATAAATGGTTTTTTGGTAAAATAATTATTTTATTATATATATATTCTATTGAAAATTTTAATCAACGTTTTATTTAAATTATATATTTATAATGCTTATCATTCATCATTTAGATTCAGATGTCTTAAGTTTAGTACAAACAAATGAGGCTTTAGTCCATTAATTTTTCTCTACTATCTTTTTTAATAATAAATAAAATACTTTATATGAAACCAATGGACGTCCTTCAATTTTTTTGGCACTATTTTGAGAGTAATACATTTGAAAATATATTTCATTGATATATAATTATTTTTCACACAAAAATAAAAATAAAAATTTAAGGGACGAGATCGATTTTTCTGAGAAAAACTTTTTTAATAAACTGACTTCGTATGAAGTGTTTCCCAATATAAGAACAAAATTTGTCCTTTCTTCTACCAATGAGGGGGAGAAAGTTGGCATAGCTACAGCCACCCCAAGGTGTCTTGGACACACAAATAGGAAAATTCTATATTTAAAGTTGGACATCCTTGAAAAAAGTTATGACTTTGGCACAGTGATAATGGGTGTCCATTTGAATGAAGGAGTTTTGGATTTGGCACAGTGGAGAAATGACTTTTCATTTTGATTTCACTTGGTTCCTCCACATTTCTTAATTCTCATTTTTCAATTGATACATTACTTAAATGCAACAATCTTAATGAAATTATTATCATCAAGTTCACGAAGATATTGATATATATCCTCTCAGGATAGAGGCTTGACCTCGGTTTCGACCAAAGCGACAACGCGAGGTGCCAGGGCCACCCTCCAAAGGAGTGTTTCCTAATATAGGATAATTTTTTTCTTTCTTCTACCGATGAAAGAGAAATAACTTTTCATTTTTCCTTCACTTAATTCCCCCACATTTCTCAGTTCTCATTTTCCAATTTACACTTTACTTAAACCCAACAATCTTAAGGAAATTATTTCCCTCAGGTACCCGAAGTTAATAAAATATATCCTATAGGATAGAACGATCTTACTTTTTGGTGTATTGGTACCTAAAATCACAGTGTCAATGAACCACTCAAAGATCGTAAAATACATTAAAATTTGTTTGTGCAAAGCAAGAAAAAATTCAGAAAATTCGTTGTTGAAAAATGAGAGGAAATTCCTATATTCATAGATAACATAAGGTAATATGAACAAATGTTTATTGTGTCATATCGAAAATGTCACAATTCTTTGAAAAAGTAACAATGTTTTGAAAAAGTCACACAACCCTTCCAAAAAGTCACAATCATTCTGAAAAGCAACTATTCAGAAATGTCACAACTTTTCAATTTCCTACTCTCACCTTTTAAAAACCCAATAAATTAATATTTCACCAATAAATCACCAAATCAAATACTAATCCCTCTGTCTTATGACTTTTTATTTTATTTTTGTGAGACATAAAAAGAATTACATATTTTTATAATATTTAATAACATTTAACTTTAGAATATAATTTTACCCTTAATAAAATTATTTATAGTCATACAAATATCTATCACATATTTTAATTAGATCATAAATTTTAAAAGTTTTTCTTTCTAACTCCATGTCAAGACGAAATGGTCTGATGGACCTTTATAATGGTATACGTTTGTATTCTGAACCCTTTACTCAACACTTTGCCAAATAAATCTTAAATTCATTAAAATACAATATTTTAAACCATTTTCACATCACATCAGTGTGCGTGCAATCCAACCTCTTACATGTGTAATTCTATGTCATTTTCCAGTGACACGTAAGAAATTAAATATTAAGAAAAATTAAAAAAAAATCAAATATTTAACCATTTGATTTTTTTAATGAAGAAATATTGGGAGAGGGTTAATGAAGGAATACTTTTTTTTAATTAAAAAAATATTGTTTTCTAAAAAAATTAATGTTTTTAAATAGAATATAGTGTATTGACGCGTTTGGAAGCGAGTATATTTACATATTTTCCCAACTCAACAATATTTATACCACATAAGTTTGGTCGATAGTTAGAGGGGTTTCAAATATTGTGTTTTAATAAGTTTAAGGGTTCAGTTGACAAAGTATAAAGTAAGAGAGTTCAGAATACAAACTCATATGTCAAATCAAACTAACTCATACAAATGGGAGGAAGAAAGTATATACTCCCTCCGTCCACAATTGTTTGTCAGGGTAAGGTTATGCACACCCCTCAAGAAAAATTTAATACAAGGTGTAATTTGACTAATATAACCCTACTATACCAAGAATACCAAAAGTCCACATTATAAGTGAAAGAGGAGAGAAAAAATGCATGACATAATAAACCTGATCAAAGAAAGCAGTATACAGATGGTGTTACTGTCACATCTCAACTAATTTAAAAGCAGTAGGAAATCCCGCAGCAGCATTTTCCGCTGAATCTATGACAAAGAGTGCATATTTGACCTGCGAATTTGGAATATGAAACACTAGCAACTACTACTGGTTTGTTGTTGCATGTAACAGAAAATCTTGTCTTTAAGATCTTTCAAAAATCAAAAAAGAATGGATCATTTCCATAATCCCAAATATCAGCTGGGTGGTAATTATAATTATCATCAGCAATAGGTGGCCAGAAAACCGGAGATACCACTGCCGCCACTGGATCGGAAACAACCGGTGCAGCATCCGCAAACGTGTTTACGTTATCATACAAACAATTATGTTGATGTTGCAGCTGATTATATTGTTGATTTTGATCTTCTTCTCTAGGATTAGGATTAGGGTTAGGGTTTGAGTTTGAATCAGACCATATCATTCCAGATGCTTTAGTGGTCTCACCGTCGAGATATCCATAATTATCATCAAAAGTTTGTTTCTGAATTAACTGGTGAGGATTTTGTGAGATGTCGTCAGCATATTGCACGGCAGGATAAAATCCATAGGGTACGTAATTATTAGTAGGAGCCAATACGTTTGGAGGTAGCAGTGTAGAAGAAGAAGAGAAAGACACATCAAATCCAGAAGGAGGTCTAGGAAGTAAAGGACGAAGAGTTTGTGTAGTAGAAGATGAAGTAGATCCGCGTTTAAAAGAATTTGATGATGAACTACTAGCGTTTGCACCAGAAGGTTGAAGATTGAGCTGAGCCTTTGAACCGTAGAGTATAATAGCGGCACGGTCATAAGCTCGAGCAGCATCTTCAGCAGTGGCGAAAGTACCGAGCCAACGGCGAGTCCGTTTACGGGGCTCACGGATCTCAGCGACCCACTTGCCCCAGCTGCGTTGTCTAACTCCTCGATACCTGAATTTGTTGTTATCAGGTCCTCCTTTCCCTTTACCTTTCTTGTTGCTACTTGAACTATTCTCTTCACTGCTGGTTTGTGTGGTGAGAGAAGCAGTAGTTGTTTTATCTTCTTGGTTGGTGAGGTCTAAGTCTTGGGTAGGGTGGGGATTATTACTTCCTGCACTGGTGCTATTCATAGTTCCAAAGAGATGAAAATTTAGAGAGAGATGCCTCGTTGTTTGTTTACCCAATGAGTCGAAAGAGAGGACAGTGGAAGGCTGGTGTCAAAGAGACAATATGGTATTTGTAAATGGTGGATGAGGGCGGTGCTCTTTTATACACATACACAGCATGTGTATTCTTATGCACTACTATGAAGGCAACTTCCTTTTGTCATTACCAAGTTTCTTTTGTTTCAACTTAGACTTGAAGATTTTTATTTTTTTTAACGTTCTATAGTTGGAATAAATTTTGATTTTAATCCTTATATTATTTAATTAAAGTGGTGCATCCTTTAATACTCAATTTTTTTCAAGAATCATCCTATGTGCAGTTAAAAGTATATATTTAAGTTAGTAACTCACCATCTGAAACCTTTAAGAGCTTTCACATCTCAATTTCAAGTTTGTTTAGTTTAAATATTGACTTTGATCAAGTCTTAGAGTTTTTAGATTAATGTGGTGCATCTTTAACCCTTGGAGACGAAAACTTCTTTGTTTGTTGAGGGCTTGCAGACCATAACGGAAGAGCAAGGATTCTTCATGTGTTTTTCAGATTTTATGAAGACCCTTCATATAGATGTGAGTAGGGGCGTGCATCGGTCGGTTTGATTTTATGTATTATCGATTCAATTTATCGATTTTAAATATGTTAAATCAATAACAAACTAATAAGATATTCTTTATCGATTTTTGGTCATTAACGGTTCAGTTTTCCCAATAAGAAAATGCTCATAAAATAAATATATGATTTCTCACTTCTCTAATAATTTGACACGATACGGTGAGACAACCAAATCAACTGTAAATGCTTTGATACAGTGAAACAAGAATATACTGAGAAATTGCATCAATAAGAGTAGATGTAGTGCGAAGGCTACAATAACATGTTACAATCAAAACATAATATGGATTTTTTTATGTGAAGTAGAAGTACTATGACGTGTAAAGTGTGTAGACCGTAGTTTAGAGTATTGATCTAGTGTCTAGTTATGTTAAATTATTAATATTTACTAATATTTATGAAGGGTATAGTAGTAACTTACTATCTTCTTAATGGGTTATCGATTTACCCAATAAAACCAATACTAAAAACCGATACCAAATCAATAACCCAATAATTTTTTTTATAAAACCATTAAAAACCCGTTAACCCAATAACTTAATAGCAATGATCCAATAACATTTTTTTCTGTTCGATTTATTGGTTGGTTCGATTTTTGCACACCCCTAGATGTGAGTTAGGATTTTAGGTGTATTTAGTCTCCAAGTAATTTAGAGAACCTTGATCTTGAAGAGCATGAGTTGGAGTCATTTTGTCAACTTAACAAACTAGCCTATATAATTTGAATTTTATTTAAGTTATATAATTTTAACTTAAATATTAATTAGACTTTATTAATCAATAATTTGACTTGGTCAATATATCATGAATTTAAGATTTCATTCAAATTAAATATGTATTTACCAATAAAAGCTCCATTGTCTACAACATTAAATACATTTTCATTTTGACTTGTCACATTTAGCATATCAAGAGTAATTATCTATTTTTCAAGACTAGCTAAGACTAGACATCAATTAATAAGCATTATGGTACTTCCTCTCATCTTTAGTAGCTCATGTTTGATTTGACACAATATTTAAGAAGCAATAAATAAAAAAAGTAATTTTACTATATGTCTTTTTATATATAATAAATTCAATTTTTGATAAATGTATTGAAAAAATGACTATAATTATTATGATCACACTTATATAATGTTTTTATTATTATTATTATTATACGTCTTGTAGTATTTTAAATTGGATTGTATTCATACATTTTATCTGAATAAAATTTGTGACAAGAACAATCGGAGTATCTACATCTTATGAATACTCAAAAACTTTATATGCAAGCCAAGACGAATAGAATGAAAATGTCAAATTGATACCACATTGTCTTTTGCTTTTTCATAGACAATTTTCAATTGAATTTAATTTGTATATTCTAAATTTCTAATTATAGAACGGATAGTAATATTTTGGTTCCTCGATTATTTATAAACTTTTTTTGTTTCTTGTGATATGTGACTATGTACGTATGTTTACTTGAGTATGGTATCACCTTAATTGAAGAATGTTTTATCTTCAATTTAAAACTTTTTGCATAAATTCAAATTTTAATCAAATTCTAAGATAGATACCAAATAATCTTCAACTAATAGAACCATGAGTTTTAAATTTTTTTATGAATGAATTCTGTTACATATAAACTATTTAATTAATATATTATCCTTAAATATTAAGTACAAATATTATTATAATTTGGGATAACTGTACATGGGATGATACTAGAAAAAAAGATTAAATGTGCACCACTTCAATTAATTAAAAGTTAAAATTTATTCCTACAACCGAACGTAAAAAAAAAAAAAAAACCTTGTGGTGGAAGATGAAACTTGGTATTGACGAAAGGAAGTAAGTTGGGTTGAAAGTGTATAAGAATAGGCATGATTTGAGTCATATAAGAGCACCGCCCTCATCCACCATTTACAAATACCATATTGTCTCTTTGAAACCAGCCTTCCACTGTCCTCTCTTTCGACTCATTGGGTAAACAAACAACGAGGCATCTCTCTCTAAATTTTCATCTCTTTGGAACTATGAATAACACCAGTGCAGGTAGTGATAATCCCCACCCTACCCAAGACATTAACCACCAAGAAAAATCCACCAGTGAGGAGAAAAGCAACAAGAAAGGTAAAGGGAAAGGGAAAGGAGGACCTGATAACAACAAATTCAGGTATCGCGGAGTTAGACAACGCAGCTGGGGCAAGTGGGTAGCTGAGATCCGAGAACCCCGTAAACGGACACGCCGTTGGCTCGGTACCTTCGCTACTGCTGAAGATGCTGCTCGAGCTTATGACCGTGCCGCTATTATACTCTACGGTTCAAAGGCTCAGCTCAATCTTCAACCTTCTGGTGCAAACGCTACTAGTTCATCATCAAATTCTTCTAAACGCGGATCCGCCACTTCATCTTCTACTACACAAACTCTTCGTCCTTTACTTCCTAGACCTCCTTCTGGATTTGATTTGTCTTTCTCTTCTTCTTCTACGCTGCTACCTCCAAACGTATTGGCTCCTACTAATAATTACGTACCCTATGGATTTTATCCTGCTGTGCAATATGCTGAAGACATCTCACAAAATCCTCAACACTCAATTCAGAAACAAACTTTTGATGATAATTATGGATATCTCGATGGTGAGACCACTAAAGCATCTGGAATGATATGGTCTGATTCAAACTCAAACCCTAACCCTAATCCTAATCCTAGAGAAGAAGATCAAAATCAACAATATAATCAGCTTCAACATCAACATAATTGTTTGTATGATAACGTCAACACTTTTGTGGATGCTGCACCGGTTGTTTCCGATCCAGTGGCGGCAGTGGCATCTCCGGTGTTGTGGCCTCCTATTATTGATGATAATGATAATTACCACCCAGCTGATATTTGGGATTATGGAAATAATGATCCATTCTTGTTTGATTTTTGAATCAAGAGAATTAGCATGCAATTAGTATCTAGTGTTTGATTTCTGAAATCTGCTCTTCTGGTCAAATATGCACTTCTTGGCATTTAATTTTAAATGTTTCTGAAGGATTTTCTACTGCTTTTGAATTAGTTGAAGATATGACCGAAACATCAAAAGGAACCTCATTTGTGTACTGCTTTCATCAGGTTTAAATTTAATTATGTGATGCATTTTTTTTCTCTTTCTCCTCTTTCACTTATTAATAAGCTTTATTTATGGCTTTTCCGCCTTCTCTAAACTTAGTTATTGTTGGACCTTCCATAGTTGTTGCTAAATATAATAGAGCTTTCATTTTTAGCATGTAGCTTAGGGTACTATTTGATTTGGTGAATGAAATAAGAAAATTTTATTGGTGAAATATTTGTATATATATCCATTTCCAGTTCATGAATTTTGCTTTTATTTTCACATTTCAATTTCTTGATATGTTTTGTTCAGTAGAAATCAACAATTCTAGTAGATGTCTCAATCACATTTGAATATCTGTGTATTACTCTCTCTTCCGGTGTTTTAAAAGACTCTGTTGGGATTCGCTCTGGGATGGGACTCTAGCAAAACACCCAGAGACTTAAGTGTGGACACTTCGAGACTTAAGTGTGGGACTTAGTTCAATTAAACTTACGTTCCAGGTGCTCGACTGCACACCACGTCCAACGCTCGGGGCTCGCCTAACAGATCTTGCACAAATTATGTATATTAAATTCTTTAGGTATCATTGTTGACCCTCATCATTTTTGAATAAATGAATGGAACTTAATAATTTTTTAATCTATAGAGATAAGAAGATTGAGAGTAACTCAAACAACAAGTTGTAGTATCACATTTTTACTATTTCATAACACTGTGAAGGTGATTATGCGTTACGTCACATTTCTTTTAAAAATACGTAGTGAAATTTTATTTTTTCACTTATGATTGATTTTTATGGTTTTGTCATATGTCTCAAAATTATCATATTTTATTTAGCTATTTGAAAATAATTTTATTTATATTCTTGATGGAGTGATATTTTTATTATAATTCTAGTAAGTTTTATTGATTATTTTCTTTTAGGAATTAATATAATATGATAAAAATAACTTTTTTTAGAAATAATGATTCCTTTATTATTATAAAGTTAAGATGTTAGGTAATTTATACTTGTATAATCATGTTAGAAGTTTTATTTTCTATGAGTTACTTTAAGGGAAAATTGTATATAATAGCATATCATTAATTCAATTAAATGATATAACCATAGTTTGATTTAATTGTACCACATAGCAAACTGTTGCTATTTTGCCTCTCTCCTAGTGAATCTCGCTCGCCACTCTCGTTCTCGCTAGGCAGTCTCCCTCGCCTCTCTCGCTTTTATACAAACACAAATGTATAAAATGCATTTGTATTTGTATAAAGTGAGAAAATTGTATATATACATATATTTTCGTTCCCCTCTCTCCCCTCTCCCAGATCTCGCTCGCCTCTCTCACTTTATACAAACACAAATGTATACATTGCATTTGTGTTTGTATAAAGCGAGAGAAAATTGTATATACAAATACAAATGCATATATTTTCGTCCTATACACTTATGATTATACAAATACGATCTTCCCCTGCCCAGTTTTCTTTTGTCTTTCTCTCTTTATACAAACACAGATTATACAATTGATCTTTTGTATATGTATACAGAAACAGATTATACAATTGCTTTCTTTTGTATATGTATAGTGAAATATGCATATTTATGTTTGCTATGGAGCGCAATTATGCAAACTATAGCTATAACATACACATATGATTTTTATGTTTGCTATATGTGAACGTTGTTATTTCTTTAATCATGTTTGTAATTATTTCAAACTATTAATGTGTTTTTATAATTTTTTGTTACTATATTATTATACTATATTAAAAATTAAAAATTTAAAGATTTATAGGGGGCTTACGCCCCACATCTCAAAGCTTACGCCTCGCTCTATACTAAGTAAAACGCCCCGCCTTTTAAAATACTGCTCTCTTCTCAATTTATCTAACACATTTTGAATTTTGAGATTCAAATAAGTCTATTTTTTATCGTTTTTCATATATCTTTTAGATATTTTGAATTACCAATTATTATTACTTATAGTACGCATTTTTTTACATAGTTTACAATATAATAAATTTCATTTTAAAAAGATGTGAAGATTCTGTGAGCAAATTTTCAGTCAAATTTAAATTATTTGACTCTTGAAATACGAAATGCGTTACGTAAATTGGGACAAGAGACTAAGATTTCATGGTCGAATCTAAATATATTTTTAAATATTAAAATATTACATTAATATGTAAATATTAAATAGTTAAAGACGGTTTGTTTTCTCTTTTTCATTAAAAAATAACATAGGTTTGTTTTCTCTTTTTTTATTATTCAATTATTTATATTTAAAGAGCTGGAAGAAGGCTAATTTATTGAATAAAAAGGAATAAAAGTTCATTCGGGCCCAAAGAAGAAGACTTGGACTATTGATTTTAATCTAGAAGAAGAAACTCCCTTAACTCATGTTTGGATTCACCCCCCAGACATTATTACAAGGCATAATACATCAATATGTCTTTTAATTGACTTCAAATCACATTTATGCCCTTCAATTTTGGGTGTGCACAAGTAGTCACTTAAACATGTATAAAATTGAACAAATAGACACACATGTCCTACATGGCATCCTACATGTCATATTTTGTCCTACATGGTGTACTACGTGTATTGTGCCATATAGGACTCGAGTGTTTACTTGTTCTACTTTATACAAGTTTAAGTGTCTACTTGTACATATCCAAAGTTGGAGGACATAAACGTAGAATGGGACAAAGTTAAAGGATACATTTATGTATTATGCCTAATTACAATTGAGACGATCTGGCTTTTATTACCTCTTTTTTAATAACTCTTTTGAAGATTGATAAAGCAACCGAGTTCAAATTCAGATCAAATTTTACTAAAGTTCTTGTTGAAATTGACCACACTAAAGAGAAGAGAGATTCTATGAGGGTTGGTATTAGAAATGAAGAAAGGGACAAATGTGGAGGTTTTATTAGCCTATTGAATATGATATTTTACTAGATTATTGATTCAAATGTTAATATCATGGACATTCTGAATATAATTGTATGACATCTTTTAAAGGCGACAAACATGCCCTCAAATTAAAATGATTAAATTGGATCATGTACAAACTAGGGACCTTACCCAAAATCATATTGATGGTATCAATATACTTAACATCAACAAGAACTCTGTTAGACCACAAACGCGTGCTCATAATGCACAAATACCAAAATCTGGGGTATATATATAATGCTATGATACGAAAAGATTAGAACGATCTCAGGCCACAGTTGTTTCAGAGTTGTCAATAATGTTGGCCCGTCACCAAACATTAATGTTGGTCTCTCAAGACGTGCTCCTGATAAGAAAAGGAATTAACAATATACAAAATGGTGTTAAATCCAAGCTCGTTAAAGAGAAGGTTATGCAATGAAGAGCTAAAACTCCCAACCCACAATAGAGAAACAGGAACAACTCAAACAACTTGTAAACTCAAACACATTGATTCTCAGAAAAAACTCTCATGATGAAGGAGAAAGAAATGTGATAGAACATTTTAATGCAAGGTTTATATATATAGTGTCACATGCTACTTCTATCCAAGCTAGCCTCCACACAATCATACTGAATTTTATCACGCTAACAAAATATAAGAATATTCTATTTCTGTCGTATGTTCAGCTAGTATTATGCAAATGTCTCATAAATCTCTGTCAATCAAAATTCTCTTTCAAATAATTCAATGCTTCTAAATGTGGTTGTTGAAGACAATGTTACTTTGAAGAAATCTCTGACTCTGAATTATGGAGAAGGCAACGAAACAACAGGCCATTAGTTTAGCCGTTCGACTACATATGTAGCTATGCTAACCATAGATCTAATACTCCTGCATTAACATCTGAAGATATATTTCACTTACAATCTTCACAAATTCAAACAAGAAAATCTCGATGATATTGTGGGAGAAAGTAGTAACGATGGAAACAATATTAAAGAAGAAGAAGATAAAGATGATGAGTATGAGGAATGTAATTCTTGTTGGAATTAATGCATTCACACCTTGATGTTTAGTCTTCCAATATTCTCTTTTAGTTTTTCAAGAAGTCTTTTAGGAGTTTATAATACATGTATCTAATAAATTGAGATACATGTATATAGTTAATTGTGCAAGACTTTTTGTTTTCTATTTTGAGTAGTATAAATAGTGATGTAGTTGATGATTGTAATCATCTCAAGTGGCCTTAAGTAACATGTATAAAACTTGAGCATTCTCTAAAGAAAGTATTTTCCTTCTATATTTCCTACAAATTGGTATCAGAGCAACTTTTCGTTCTTAATCTGGGGTTAGGTAAAAAAAAAAAATGACATCCAAAACAAATGAAGGTGCCGATTCTTCCGTTGTTCTTACTCTAATTTTTGATGGAACTGATTTTGAATACTGAAAGATAAGAATGAGAACACATTAAAAGTTGAAGGTTTGTGGACTATTGTTGTAAATGGCTATGAAGAGCCAGAAAACGATGGCGAACTTTCAGTAGCAGAGATGAAAAATCTTAAGGCTAAGTATCGTCAAGATGCAAAAGCCTTGAGCAAAATCCAAATGGGAGTCTCAAGAGCATATTTTGCAAAAATTGCTACTTGTGAGACTGCAAAGGAAGCTTGGGAGTCTCTAGAAACAGAGGTGTATGGTGACGAAAAGGTACGCACTATAAATCTTCAAACTCTTAGAAGAGAGTTTCAAAACTTGAAGATGATAGAATCTAAAAAAATAGATGAATATTGCACAAGAGTCATGAATATTGTTAATGAAAAGAGAAATCACGGTGATACAATTTCTGACCAACAAGTTGTGAAAAAGATTCTAATTAGTGTCACAGAAAAGTATGAGTATATTGTTGCTATTACTGAGGAGACGAAAGATCTTTCTAAGCTTTCTATCAAAGAGCTAGTTGGATCATTTCGTGCACACGAGAAATGAAGATTTTTTCGTGAAGATCAACCCAAAGAGACGTCTTTCCAGTCCATAACAAATGAGAATTCTCAAAATTTCTCAAAAAATCAACAAAAAAAGAATTACAATCCAAAAAAAAAAAAGCAGGATCATGATGATTCTTCTATGAAGGTTGAAGAAAAAGGTGAGAAAAATACTAGTTTTTTTTGTAAAATTTGCAAAAGGACTAATCACAATGCAGAAAAATGTTGACACAAAGGCAAACCCCAATGTAACTTTTGTAAAAAATTGGCCACATTGAGAATGATTGTTGTCACAAGCAACAGGAGAAAACAAATTTCTGTGAAGAACAGGAGGAAGAAATGGAAGAAAATATTTTCTTTGCTTCTCAATGTGATGTTTCAGCAAAAAGCAATGATTGGTATATTGATTGTGGTTGTAGCAATCACATGACTGGAGATGAAAAGGTTTTCCTCTTAATTAATAGTAGCATCACTACTAAAGAGAGAATGGGGAATGGAGCCTTAGTTGATGCAAAAGGTAAAGGTACAATTTCGATCAACATAAAAGGGAGCGGTAAGCAAATTCATGATGTGCTTTATGTTCTTGACTTGGAAGAAAATTTGCTTAGTATTGGTCAATTCATGGAAAATGGTTATTCTCTTGTGTTTAGAGATAATTATTGCAAGATTTATGATAAAATTGAGCCAAATCAAGTCATCGTTGAAGTAGTGATGACAAAAAGAAAATTTCCTTTACAAGTTTAGTACAATGCATTCAAAAATGAAGTTATAGATGATTCATGTCTTTGGCACAAAAGATTTTGTCACTTGAATTTTCATGATTTGAAGCTTCTCAAGCAAAAAGACATGGTGCAATTCCCGATACATACTGAGATTAAGGTAGAGAATACTTCTATCATATCTTTAGATGTGTCAAATCAAGAAGAGGATGAGAAAGAGGAAGATATCCCTCAAGGGGGAGAAATCTTAGATTCACATGATGAAGAACCACCTCCAAGAGGAACAAAAATGTTGAGTGATATTTATCAAATATGCAACTTTGCCGGTGTTGAGAAAGAAAATTATGAGGAGGCAATTAAGCATGATGTTTGGAAGAAAGCCTTGGCAGAAAAAATTCGAAAGATTGAGAAAAATAATACTTGGGAGTGTGTGAGTATACCCAAACAAAACCAAACTCAATCAAGAAGAAGATATTCAAAAGCACAAGAGAAAGACGAAATTCAATTGCAATTATTGTCGGACAGGAGAATAACTTGCTGACATCTTCACCACAACACTTTCAAGTGAAAAGTTTTGCCATCTTCGAGAAGGCATTGGAGTTGTCAAGCAAATGCATTAAGGGGGAGTGTTGGAATTAATGCATTCACACCTTGATGTTTAGTCTTCCAATATTCTCTTTTAGTTTTTCAAGAAGTCTTTTAGGAGTTTGTAATACATGTATCTAATAAATTGTGATACTTGTATCTAGTTAATTGTGCAAGACTTTTTATTTTCTATTTTGAGTAATATAAATAGTGATGTAGTTGATGATTGTAATCATCTCAAGTGGCCTTAAGTAACATGTATAAAACTTGAGCATTCTCTAAAGAAAGTATTCTCTTTCTATATTTCCTACAATTCTACATATAAAAAAGATTTGATTAGAACTTTTGCTTCCAGTACTTCATGGTTATATACATAACCTCATGATGCGCAGTCATACAACAAAAGTATTTCTCTAGACTTCTCACAAGGGAAAAAATAAATGTATCTTTAAGCAATGCCTCAACAAAAAATGTTATTCATGATTAATACAATCATTAATTGGAATATAGAGGGATAAAATTCCGGGGGCCTTTTGAAAGACTCAAATTTCTCAACAAAATGCATAAATTCATTTTCAAAGAGGGTCTAGGTTCATTTTCAAAGCAAAGCCAGATCTAGACTTATGCCTTGAATCACATTTTGGGGCAAGTTGTAGACAACATGCATAAGCAAGAATTTAACTCAAGGATCAACTACAAATTAAACGAACATATCTCCTAGAATATAAATAGTTATGCGTCTCATTACACACGAAATTAAAAATCTCTGAATCTTTTTTTGACATCATCAACCATTTGTGAATCTGGAAAAAAGAGTAAAAAATTATGACCGTTTTATAAGAGACGCTCCAATCTAAAATTTCAGTTCAGGTACTACGGGTCATCAATACGACTCATACTTTGAGAGTATGGTCTGTGATTTGACTCATTGAAAACTTCAGAGAGTCCCAAAATTCAACCTAGGAAACCACGAGTCATACCTCGACTCGTGGTATCAATGTACATCGCGTATATGTCCCATATATCATGTATATCATTTGTATATAAAGGATTTTTACTCCAAAGTGTATGGTTTTGAATTCCCTCTACCTCTAATCGTTGATTCTTGATTCTATTATCAAAATTATGATATTTCATATCATTAATGATACTTGTTTCGTGATTCATGCTTATTAATTATACCACATGAATTTCTTTCTAGCCAAAGCTATTTGAAAATTAACCTTGTCGTAGTATTTCAAATATATTGTTTTCATGAGAAAAGTAAGTTTCAAGGTTTTTTAAGAAGTATTTTATGAAAGTATATTTTGTTTTAAGTGCATTAATTTAAAAGGATTTGAAGAAAGTATATTTTGCTTCAAGTACATTACTTTAGAAGAGTTTCAAGAATGTATATTTTACATCAAGATGCATATTTTCAGAAAGAAAGTATGGACAATTTTTAAAATAAAGCATGTCCAGTTTAAAAGAAAGCATTGTCTGATTTTCAGAAAAGCATAGTCAAGCTTTTTCAAAGTAAAGTTCAGTTCAGTTCTAAAGAAGCATTATGGGGCATAGACTCAAAGTGTCAGATTTTTAGCTTCCCCCCCCCCCCCCCCCCC
>JAJOOR010086000.1:0-12542 GCA_036250505.1 Solanum acaule | reverse complement strand
TTTTATACTTTATATAAATAGATTTTTTATGTAAAAAGTATTATAAATTATAATAATTAATAGCTTAAAATATTTGAAAACATATAAAAAGTTTTTGTTAACTTTCAAAATTTCATCTATGCCACATAAATTGGGAGAAATATAGATATATAGATATTTTAAGTTGCTAATGATTGTAAGTTATAGTACGTTTTATGTCATTTTCATATATATTACTCGCTTTGTCCTGATTTATGTGATACAAATGAAATTTCAAAAGTCAATGAATTTTTTATAAGTTTTTTTTTTTAAATTAACTTGTTATTTATTGTGATTTATAATATATTTACGTAAAACATACTATAAATAAAAATAATTAGCAACTTAAAATATATAAAAACATACTAAAAAATTGATTAATTTCAAAATTCATATGTACCATATAAATTAAAACAGAAACAGTAACATATATTAGGCCCCGTGCTGGCACGGGGTCCCATATCTAGTCTTCTCCTAATGGTGGGTAGTTGACATTTTTCTAGTTGAAGTAAACATTTAACCTCACTTAGAAGGTGTTGGTCCATGACTCCGTCCAACTTTTTATCTTTTTTTTTGGTTATTAATGGACATGGTTGGGGTCAAGCCTAACCCCATCCCCCTTTACATCAGTGACTCACAACCCTTGGTGATGGATTTAAAAAAATGATTCTTTAAAAGGTAATTGACACAAATAGGTCAGAGGGAGTACATCTAAAATGATGTACTCTACCAATCTTATTATCCTAAGTCAAAAGCAATTGTTAGGTCAACATACATCTAAATATTGATTTAGAAATTTGAATTTTTGGGGTTTATTTAGATGTATATTGACGTAACAAATGCTTTTAACTTAAGAGAAAAAGACTGGTAGAGTACATCCTTTTAGTTGTACTCCCTCTAACCCAATTGTGTTTATTACCTTTTAAAAATCATTTTTTAAAGCCATCACCAAGGGTTGTGAGGCACTGGTGTAGAGGGGGCGTGGGGTTAGGCTTGACCCCAACCATGTCATTAATTCCCAAAAAAAGATACAAAGTAGGACGGGTCAACATTCGTGTTCCTTTGAGTTATCTCAGTAATAATATTTTTCAACTTCTTGTTGCAAGTTTCCTAGTTATTCAACATGTTCACAATTACTAGAGAATCTATTTCCAAGTTGAAGTTGTTAAGAACATTATCATTGCAAGCAATCAAGCCAAATTTTGAATCCATAGATAGGGCTGTTCATGGTTATAGTTAAAAAACCAAATCGAACAGCAATGCGAATCAAATTGATTAAAAACCAGATAATTGATGTGGTTTGGTTAGATTTGGTTTTAAATTTTGAAAATCGATACTATTTGATTTAGTTTTGATTTTACTATTTGGTTTGGTTTTGATGTGGTTCTGTGTAAATGAATCTTGTGTGCTCTGAATACTCCATGAGAAGGCAAAGATCAAATCTCCATTGCTATCTCTCAAGATGCCACCAATCATAGCACTATCATTCTGCATATAGCTTCCATCAATATTGATATATCTTGTAGTTCCCCATCTCTAGTTTCTGCCGTTGGATAGCTACCTTAGGTTTTAGCTTTTCAATATTGCTACAAATAGATGACCAGTTTCCAGTAATGTTATAGTTGGGATAGATAGTTTGGAGAGTAGCTTGGATGTTCCAAAGGGTACGATATTCCATTTTGTTATGAAACATCTTCCTTTCCTTTGGTCACCAAACATGCATGTTGTCCATTCCTTCCAAATTTTCCAACATATCATCACCGGAGCCATTTGTAGGAGTTTGTGTACTGCATTGCCAACTTTCATCTGTCCGATTATGGTTGATGCCTAGAGGTCCTCCAATGGGTTTCCATATGTGTTTAGCTGCTTCTCTCCAGTGAAGGTGTGTTGAATCCTATAGCCTAAACAATTTCCATTAGATTGTACGTCTACCAAATCTAGAGTTAGTATCGTTAAAAGGAATTAAGTTTCCTAAGGCAAAGTCTCCAAGATAGAAAATATAATTTATATCGAATAGCTTTGTGCCACATATTGCTCAAAAATGAATCTTTGTTTTTTGATTTTCTTGTGAGGTGTCATGCAGATTTGTTGGTGTATTGTCCATCTTCTGTGATCAAGTGGACCGATATGGATCACAACTATTCCCCTTGGATTAATACATCCTTTACCATCCAACCTTTCATACATCCAACAACATTCTAGATTATTCATTTTCCTATTTGATATTAAAATAAATGAGATAATTAGACCTTTTTCATAATACAATTAAAATATCATCTAAAGGGACTAAAAAGTTGACTTTAAGACTATTACTTGCTGTTGAAAAATGTCTTTATTAAGTTCTACTAGAAACTTTGGTGTCCAAAACTAATATAGATGCTAAAGAAAATAATCTAAAATACCTTTTTAAATTTCAAAAGAGATTCTAGTGCTTTCAATATCATTATTTTCTAATTGTGAAATACTCAAACAACTTTAGATTGTAGAGGCAAAAAAATTGAAATATATGGACAGTCACAAGTATTGAAAAACTAGTTAAATATAAATAACTTTAGAAAAGTGATGAGATCATACATGAATGATGCGATAACTCTTACACTGGATGTTGTAATGAGGTCTGTCTGTTCCAAATCTACAAAATTCATTTAAAGAATTTCTATTATTTTCAGTAAAGATTTTCAATTTTTTAGGTATAAAAAGATGTTTAATTAAATAAAAAAGCATACATGTTGGGGGGATTAACAGAGACTTCATTTCTAATAAAAAAATCTAATAAAATGATTATACCTTTAGCAGTAGGTGACTCCTTGCCTTCTTTGTTGTAGTATTCTCTGATCGACACAAGAGTTCTCCCCCTAAACTCAATAATCGCCCCTCCTTTTATGAGAAAACAACATGAAATCCAAAACAAAAAATGAAGTATCTTAATTACCAAAATAAGAAAAAAAAATTGCGGCAATTGAGAAAACGTCAATCTGATATTTTATGTCCGCTTATTTTTTTATTGCACAAACTTTTTAACCACAAAAAACAAAAAATGAAAGAGCATAATATGATCAATCAATATCAATAAGATGTTATTTGGAAGCAATAAAACAATACCATATTAGTTTCTCTCCAAAAGGGCAATATAAATAGACACTAAATAATCAGTCAAGTTTGTCACGTTTCACCTAGAATAATAGCTATGATTTTTTTTATAGCAACCGTGCATACAAGAGTTAGATAAATATTAAAAGGCCTAGCGATGAATATTTCGTCGCTAATTTGGTCGCAATATTCTTGTTGACACCCAATTTTGTCTCTCCTTTCCTCTAATTTATTTTTTTAGCTTCTACTATTTTACATTTATTACTATTACATCATAATTATTACTTTAGCTTTTATTATTTTTATGATTATCATCTTTCTATTATCATTTTCACTATTTTAAAATTATATATTTTATTATCAAAACTTTACTACTATTACTTTATTGTCGTTTTCTTTAAAATAGATTGTTGTTAGTCGTTATTTTATTTCAAGTTTCTTACTTGCTAAAACTTTTTGTACTAGTTATTAATTAGAACCCCAAAAGAATTAATTAAAGAAAGGGGAAAAGATCATCAGATTTATACCCAATTATTAGCCCAATTGCCAAAGCAGTCCAAGGTTCTTTCTCACTATTATGCTAGGGTTTTTATTCTCACTACATGTCCCTGTCTCCTCTCTTTTCCTCTTTTAAACAAAGTTCCAATATGGTGCAACCATGGACATCTTTCCTCACTCCATTTTGAGCTAAAGTTTGTCATTTTTTCAGACGTCCAAAGAAGACCTTCTTGTTCCATGTTTCAAAATGAAGCAACTTTCTTCAAATTTCAAATAAATCTCACTATTTTGGGTGATTATCTGAAGCCATATCTCTGTCAAATTCGACAAAATTCAAACGACTCTTTGGACTCAATTTTAATGGATCTTAAAGGATGTGTCACGACTCAGGGGTACCCCCTAGACGTAACATGGCATACTTGACCCCGAAGGGGTCTCATATAAGCCCTTAGCATCATAACATAGGTAATAGAAACAAAATACAGAACAATTTAAAACTTTTACAATCAAAGTCATATTTCATTCAAGCAAGCGGAAGTCTTTACTAAAACCTTTGTCTCAAACCATCTAACATAACTCTTGAATAAAACTCTTGGGACGCAGCCCATACAAAGTCTAAAAACATAAAGAAATGACATAAAGGAAATAAGGGTTTGTCCTCGAAGCTATGAGGACTCACCAATTCTTCAACTCTTCTAGTTCCTTGGAAACCTAGCCTTCAAAGCAACTCAATCTCCTCAACCCTACATTTGATTAGAATGTAGGCAATATGCGTTAGTACAAAATGTACCAAGTATGAAAGCTAGCACAACATCGTAAGAGCATCTCAAAATGGTTAGTCAACATAAGACATAAGCGTAAGAGATAATAACATAGTCATAACATAATCATCATAGTCATAGCATGGTCTCCAACATAAGCCTCATATAAACATAAGTCAACATAAGACATAGTTAATGAGCATAGGAGACAACTCATAATCATATAAGCATAATAGACTCTTGGTCATTTTTACCATAAGGGTACTATACTCCTAAGTAACCTCAAGACACACTTGTGCAATGCATGAAAGACATCCATACTACCCTTCGCACTAAGCGTAGCCTTGAAGTCATCTTAGTCATACTCACCCTCCTTTTGGTCTTACTATTAGCTTACTTCCTATAGACAAGGAACTACCACCTTAGTTAATCATATCTTGGAAGGAAACTATGGCAACAACCTAAGCTAAGTCATACTACATAAGGGAACCCTTCACAACTAGCCTCAAGTCATACTTGTGCCATGTATGGATAGCATCCCATACTACTACCCACACAAAGTACTCCTTTAGAATATCATGAATGTTCACTAATTGGGGACTAATCCCTCTATTTTATATACCTCTTCAAGGCTACCAAGGAATAACCCCCTAATAGGCTATACCATGCTATCATCTTACTAACATAACTAGGTTAAGCTAAGCTAACTACCTTGGAAGACACACTATCATGCAAGTCCAAGCTACTCTAGGAAAGGTACAAGTGTCCTATCCTAGCTACCATGAAATAGTCTTAAAGCAACTAAGTCATGCTACCCTTACAAATATACCATAGTACAATGCAAGCTATCCTTAGGAGAGTATGATTCTCAACCCTAAGCCATCCTTAGGAGAGTATGAGTCCTCAATCCCAAGCTATATACCATGACTAACCTAATTCAAGCTACCCTTGACATGCATCTTACTATGCAAGGTCAAGCTATCCTTAGGAGAGTATGGACCCTCAATCTTAAGCAACCTTTAGGAGAGTATAAGTCATCTATCCCAAAGCTACCATGAAATGATCTTGGCCAAACCAAGTCAAGCTACCATGAAGGCATCCTAACAATGCTAGTTCAAGCTACCCATAGGAGAGTGTAAATCCTCAATCCTAGGCTACCATGACTACTACTAACTCATGCTACCATGACATGCATTCTACAATGCTAAGTCAAGCTATCCCTTACGAGAGTATAGATCCTCCATCCCAAGCTATCAACATTGGTCTTATCCTAATAAGCCAAGCTATACATGAAGGGAACATATGTCACAACTTTAAGTCCAAAAACTGCTAGGACCTACGGACCCCCACCTACGGACCGTAGGTGGGGTGACGGATCGTGTTGCACCATCGTGGTTTGCACCTGAGGCTAAGGACTTGCAGTCCAACCCCATCCTTGACCCACGACCCCAACCTACGGGGCGTGGGTCCACCTACGACCAGTAGGTGGCCAGGCGTAGGTTGCTGCCAAAAAATAGCTTTTTGGGCTGTCTTGAGGTCCTCCTCAAGGACCCCTTTAGTGGTCCTTGGGGGGTCGTACCTTGATGCCCTAACCCTTAAACCCCTATTATAAGTACGGAAATCATTTTTACAATCTCTAATCCTCATATGACACTCCAAACCTCTTACAAAAGGCACTAGAACCCACTAGCTAGTTCAACTCACTAAATTTCGGGGTGTTACAGGATGCCTCATTCCTTTCCATTAGATTAATTGAACATGTACCTAGAATCTCATGTTTAGTAAGATCTTAAAATGGATTTAAATTTAGACAAAGACTTTAATTAATTTTAGGTGCCCTAATTCACCGTAATAATTAGGTGGTGACTCCTTTACTTAGATAATTAATTTAGGAATCATCAAAATGTTGTACACTATTTTGACCTGATTAAAATGGCGTATAACAATTCTAATTAATTATATCGCCATCCATTTGTTGCTAATTTTGTAGTTAAATTTATGGCGCGTAAAATTGGCGCCAAATTTAGCAACAAATTTGATATTTCGTCGCTAGTCCATCACTACATATGATGTTCATTTACTTTTAGTTTTTTTTAGTGACGTAATTGTAAATTTGCAGCTAATCCGTCGTTATTTAGCGACAAAAATTTGTTCGTTGCTAGAATTTGTCACTAAATGCTGATTTTTTTTGTAGTGATACCACATACACGATCAACTGAAGTCGAATGGACATGCAAGACCAACTACAAATCTATTGGAGAAGCAGATGATTTTAAGGCAATAATGGTTATTCAAGAATACAAGAAAAGAAAAAATAATGATGATGATATTTTTAAAATATTAAATATGAAGAAAGTCAAATTGATCTTGAATTCTTCTAAAGAGAGATTGAAGTTGACCAAAGATGGCACACAAGATTTTGTTGATGCTACATAATTTAGAAAATTGGTAGGGAGTCTAAGATACTTGACTTCTACAAGGCATGCTATTACTTATGGAGTTGGATTAATTAGTAGATTTATGGAGTTTCCATGTCAATCTCACTTGCAAGGCGTCAAGAGAATTTTGAGATATATTTAAGGTACACACTCTGATGACATATTTTATTCAAATACTAATGATAGTAATCTTGTTGGATTTACTGATAGTGATTGGGCTAGTGATATGATGCAAAGAAAAAGTACTTCTGGCTATGCATTTTATTTGGGATCTGATGTATTTTCATGGTCTTCAAAGAAACAACAAGTTGTTGCTTTATGAACTGCTGAAACAGAGTATATGACTGCAACAAGTAGTGCTACGCAAGCATTATGGTTGACAAGGATGCTTCGATTTCTTCAACACAATCAAGATAGTCCTACAAAAATATTTTGTTATAGCAAGCCTGCAATTGCGTTAACAAAGAATCCAGTTTTTCATGTAGCAAACACATTGACATCAAATGACACTTCATTCGTGACTTGGTCCATGATAAAGAGATAATGATTGAATATTGCAAGACTGAAGAACAAGTTGCTGATATTTTCACAAAGCCATTAAAATTGGAGTTGTTCATAAAGTTGAAGAAGAGGCTAGGCATGGTCATATTTGAAGATCTTGGTTTAAGAGAGGCTATGTAGGAAATAAACGAAATTCCTAAGTAGTTTAGAATTTCTTAATAGTTTAGGATTTGTTATTTATGGTATTTACTTTATTTATGTTTAATTATGATTTGTTAGTTCTAGTCCTAGTTTACTTTGGTTGTTAGTATTATAAATAGGGGTGCGTTATTACATATATTCAATGTAGTAGAGAGATACATTCAAGTAGTAGAGAGATATACTCAATGTACAAAAATACAAGAGTTATTGAATAAAGCCTCCTACCTACTATTTGTAGATTAATAAGTCTCTTTTATATAACCATTGTTGGGTCTTTTACTTGTGCATATATTATTACCTTGGGTAATTTTATTTCCTTCAGATTTAGATTTGAGTTTTTGTGAAAGTTGTTGGGTCATTTTTATAGAGGTGGGTGGATTTGATATTATGAATAACATCAAATGAGGACTTAAATACTGTGTCGAATGAGTAGTTGAAAATTTCATAGTCGAATGAAGAATTATGCATTTAGAATTGAACTTATTATTGTTGAAAAGGATTAGACTGCTATAAGAGCATTCATGTCTACCTTGCTTAAAAAAATCAGTTGAGCAAAAACACCTTTGAATATATTTGTTGCCTAAGTTACATGATGTCAGTGTATAAGTTAAATCATTTTCATGTTATTATAGTCTATTTCTGTAGTTGCTAACAAGATCCTGACCATCTTGCTTAATTGTTTTGGTTTCGTATGAAATTTAGTGGCTCTAATGTGACTTGATAGTGATAAAGGAGTAAAATTTGCTTCCTTATTTAGTATTGTTTAGAGGATTTTGGGTGTCTTTTGTAGAGGATCATGTCTTTTTTGTATGTTGTTTACTCCTTGATATATTTTTTGTATACAATCAACTTTGACCTTGTGATCAATGAAATTGTTACCTGATCAAAAACTCTTGTGCTTTATTGTATTTTCTAACATCCTAAGCACTGTAACTTGTTTTCATGGGGGCTTCTAAATTCTTGAAAGAATGTATCCAAACTAGATCTTTTGATAAAGCCAAATATGTTGGGGCTCTGCAAAACTAGTGATGAGTTTTCACCTTTAAATTTATCAGATACAAGGAATTTATGGGGCATCTGATTATTTCATGGAGGCTGAAAATATCAAACAGAAGATATATAATAACTGTAAGTTTTTCTAATTTCTTGTACTATTTCGTGAGTACTTGTCCATAACTTATAACCTCCCTCTTTACGTTTTATGTTGCGTTGTAGATGTGAAGTTGCAAGTTAGTATACTTTTCCTCTGCTTAATGTCAATTTTGTTGAAAATTTGGTTAAAAAATTTGAATATTGGTTTAGTGATCTCGCATTTGGTTTTCATATGTTGGATTACAGCGCCGAATGCAACGTTTGATGAGTCGTCTCACTAGTTCTTGACACTGCTTAAAATTTAATTCCTTTAGATAAAATTTGGTTAATACAAGTATCTGCTATGTGTTTTGTCTCTGTTGTGCATTTTCCCCCTCTATTTTATACTTCTTTAACTATTCTGCATTGTTTTTTTCTCTCTGTTATGCAATTTTTTCTTAGCTTTGAAATTTACTTCTCTGTTCTGCTTTTTGTTTGTTGTGATTATAGAAGTGGCCTGCTTTCAGCCTTAGTGAAACTAAATTGAATAGCCTCCAAGCTCCGAAAAGATAAGTAAGAAAAGTTTTGCAGGTTTTAATACAACATATTAGATAAATAGAAGGAGGAAACTTACGCCCATACTTAGTTCTGTTGAATTAATACATTATGTTTATGCATAATTTCAAAGAGTCAAACTTTTTAATTTTAGTTATGAATTCGGATATAGATTTTTCAACTTTTTAAAAATTAAATTTATATAAAAAATTATATTAAAAAGTATTATAAGTCATAATAATTAACAATTTAAAATATTCAAAAAAATATATGAAAAAGTGCGATCAAAGTAAAATTTATTTATGTCTTGAAATTCAAGCACTGTCGCATAAATTGAGATTGAGAAAATATGAATTTGTACTCTCTAAAAAGTTTTTACCTTCAACATGTTTTGCACATGAAATGGGGGATTGACCTTTGAACCTGTTGGACATATCTACAATGACAATGAATTTCTCCATATTTTCAATTTTGTTTAGCAACGCCTAAGATTAAGCTTTAGTTTATGAATATAAAATTGAATTAGATACAAATTTATATATATATATTTTGATTAGGTAGGCAAAATCTCATCCAAAGCGATGGCTAAACCTCTCCCACAAATAAAAGCGTATAGTTTATGAATATAAAATTGAAGTGGATACAAATTTTCAACTATATATACGTATATCATATATTATTATAAGTGAGAACAAAAAAAGTTATCATATCATCATCATATATATTACTATAAGTGGGAACAAAAAAATTAAATGTTGAAATATCAAAATAATCCTATAAAGTTGAGTTGCTACAATAATATTATTAATAACATATATAGTTAAATAAATAATAAAATATCTATAACTTATTTTACAGTTATTTATTGGGTTTATGATATTTTTTAAATATTACATGAATAGGCATTAATCATCAATTTTAGTTAGTCATGATGACCAAATTATGGAGAGTATAAAAAGTTGCGAAAATTGTTCTATGTAGACCAAATTCACGTAAATGTATCTGAATGGTCATTCTACTTAAATTAATTTATTCAAAAATATTTATTAAAGTAATATATGAATAGACATTCTTCATTGTGATATGAAGATACACTAATTTTGAAGTTAATAATACATCTTTAACTTCTCTCAGATTTCATACATTAATTTACTCTTTCATATTAATAGTCATGTTCATAATATCATTAGTATTTTATATTGTTATTTTATAAATAGAGGCATAGTAAAATTTTATTACAAAATTCATAATCAAATCAATATTTATATCATCATAATATATATTATATTAATTTATATTGTATTTAATTTTATTTTATCATCATATAATATGAAGTGGGAAGCTCCAACCTTCAGAGTTGGATTACCATTTTACTCCTTCACTAAATCAAAATAAAATTAATATTTTAATTACATCATGGTGGAATATGAAGTCCAACAACTACACTTGATTCTTTTTGGAAAAATTACAAAAGTATACTACTTAAGACTTTAATTAACAAAATATCAATGTACTTCTATTTAATTACAAACATAGTTTTTAAATTACATACATAGCAAATTAATTGATTTTCGTTTTTAAGTTTATTTATTTTTTCAAATTTTTCTCTCTCATGCTTTTTTATTAACGTGCATTTAATGTGAAGTATAATTAGGATATTAAAATTTTCCAATATTATCTCTCCTATTATTGTCCCATATCTACATGTTTCATTGATTATTATTGGGATCATATTTATTTTCTTCCTTTTTTGATATAACTTTTTATGTTACCAATAAAGTTGATGTAGCCATAGTTGAGTTATAGTTTCTAGGAAATTTCCTTCCCAAACGTCTAAACTCTCCATATTCTTCATTTTCAATGTTTCATGTTGGTATACATTATCATAATATCATTATTGGATATTATGTTTATTTTGGAGTTTAATTACCTCTATTTGGTTCATTATGTTGGTTAATTTTTTGTGAGAACTTATTGTGAGTTTGGTTTATAATAGAACATTTCAACAAAAATGTGTGTTTTTGGTATATAATATAACTATGTGTGAGATTGGTATATAATACCAACATGTCAAACACTATATACCAACATTATTACATGTTTTAAGTAGTAGTTGAAAGATTCGATGTATGATATTGACATGTAATACCAACATTTTATTCAAAATAGAATCCTTTACTTTAAGTAGTGGTTTCATATTCAATGTTTCATGTAGGTATAAATTACCAGAATATCAACCATTATATACACCAATTTTTACTATAATTTTAGTTTACACAACTATACCAATTGTGTATGTGCTGGGTATTTATAGTACAACTATTATTTTAAATATTTTTAGCATTATTATACATAATTTCTTACGTTAATGATGCTTAATATAAACCAAACTTTTCACTTTAACTAGCTTTAAGTGTAGTCAATATTTCAGGTTGGTATATTATACCAGAATATCATCTAGTATATACCCCTCATTTATTACCAATACTTGTGCCAATTTTACCAGAAGTACACCAAATCGGTACGTGATAGCCATTATCTACATCCATTTTTGTTAACATTTTTCAGTAATACTCCAAAATCATACCAAAAAATTTACGCTAATGATGTGTATTAATTTTGGTTCCAAACAAAAAAATATTTACTCTAAGTAATGTTTTCAATTCAATTTTTATCAATATTTGTGTTATTTCACAATAAGCACACCAATTGTGCTACATTTTTTTTTGTATGTTACACTAACATTCACTCATTAGTTACAACACAAATTTTTTGAACATGTTGCATTTATTTAAGTCACCTAGAACGCAACATTGTAGGACAAACACGATAATACCAAGCTTGTATGCCAAACATGAGAATATCAAAGATATGTCAATTAAATCATCAATAATACAAATAAACTAATCAAGAGTAACCAAATTGGATAAAAGTGCATTTATCAGTCTTAAAAAAATACAAAACTGTTGGAAGAAAACATCAACAATAATAATTGAAATACAACAATGTTAATTCTGATAAGCAAATTTGGGGCAAGTCCTTTTGTTATGCCCTGATGTACCACATTTATTACAAGTGACTTTACTCCTCTTATATTTTTCTTCGTTGAATCCCTTCTTACGGTCGTTGCTTGGTGGTCTGCCTGGTTGTTTCCTTGTAATAACCCATATCATTATGAATCTTCATTGGTGGAGATGGTCCACTCACGACATATTTTAGTTCTAAATGAAATATTGTTGTGTCCACAACTAATTGGGAAACAATATTAGTAATTAAGGCTTCATATTTTGTGTTTGCATCATATATTACTTCTTCAATATCGTAATCAACATATCTACCTGTTTTAGATCAAAACATATTCGAAGTCAATCTCAACAATCAGCCTGGTCAATTCAATGTATTAAAATAA
>JAJOOR010085998.1:0-41879 GCA_036250505.1 Solanum acaule | reverse complement strand
TTTTGGTTTTTACATTATGTTTTAATAGTTAGCAGTTTCATGAATGAAGGGGTTTATGTTGCCATATAGAGTAGTTTGTGATGATATACTCCATAAACTTTCACTTATGTTAAATTTGTAATGATAAACTTTATATTGTAAATTAAAATTACTTATAAAACTTGCGCATTACAACATATGAATGACAAATTGTGTTACATATTTTACTTTTGACTCTAATATGAATATATCAATTGAAATCTTTATAATATTTTTTCTCTCCTTTTGCAGGTATAAAAGGTGAGAATTGAAGCAAGATTGATTGCAAGCTATGTGTCACTACATTATTGATACTTTGGAAGGCATTTTTACTTATATGTCTTTGTTTAGGAGTAATATTTGGTATATTTTAGTTAGATTTTCTTGTCTTTGGACATATTTTACTTTTATTTAAGGAGTTTGTAATGAGATATTATTCTTTAGTATAATTAAGTTATTTTTTTATTATATGATCATGGGTGAATTTGAGACAAATATTTTTGTCATTAAATAAATTAATTCATCACAACTTGATTACTTTCAATGACAAAAAATGTATTGTTGTAGTACCCTTTTTTGTTGAATATTAATAATTAATTTTATTTTGTGACAATTGTAACTGTCACTACTTATGATAATATTTAGTGACAATAATTGTCACTACTTATGATAATATTTAGTGACAATAATTGTCACTACTTATGATAATATTTAGTGACAATATATGTCGTAGGTAAAAGCAACACTTCTAGTGACAAAATGATAGATGTATTCACAAAATTATTAACCTTTTTTATAATAATAATTTGTCCCTAATTTATACATTTAAGGACAAAATATTTTCTTGTATATAAAAAATAGTCATTAGTGACGATATTATATTTTTTCAACTACGAAATACATATAACTTTAGAGACAATTGATGTCGTCACTGATTGAACTAAATAATTAGCGACGATATAGTTTTGTCGATAGTAATAACTTTTTTAGTGACAAAACATACTATTAACTACAAAAAAAGTTACACTTTTTACGACAAATAAATTCGTCACAAATGTTTATGCATTTGGGGACAATTTTTCTTTTTGTAGTTAATATATTAGCTTTAGCGACGAAGCACTAAATCGTCTTTGTATGCTTTTAGTGACACACGTTTAGGGACGACTGATCGACAAAAGTTTTTTCGTCACACAAAATTTTTAGTGACGAAATATGATTTATGGATGACGAAATTATTTGTCCCTGATAATCAAATTTGTTGTAGTGGAATATGGTTTAGACTTAAACTTAACTCACAATTATTTATGCTTAGTCCAACTATTTTCGAGAAAAGTAACAAAAAGGGGAGATTTGTAAATAAAATAACAGATTGTTGATTTTGAATTAATAAGTAAAAAGTAAACAAGATTCGTAATGTGAGATATCAATATTAGATGAAAACTAGGGTATATGTGTTCCCCAAAAACTCTTAACGGAGTATTCCTAATAATAGTAACTCTAGCCTAGTGTTTGACATGCAAGGTTGATAAGTTGGATATCCCTAAGTGTTTGGTAATCCAAGTAGGGAATTTCACCTCGCAACTTGGTATGTCTATGGCTGTGTACTTTACTAACCCTTACCTTTACCCCGGAATAGCCCTCGTGTCAATTGAGATGGGTGCTAATCCTCACGTCAACTGATTAATGGTAGGCTATTAGATAGAAGCAAATCCTTAACTAAACCTCCGTCGTTTAATCCTTTTTCATTCATTACCCCCTTGGTAAGGCAAGTAGGAAAGAGGTGAGTTCTAACGTTGGCATATGTTAAAAAGACTTCTAAACGAAAGGATTAATAATACATGCATAAACACTATTCAAGAATTACTTATTTATTAGTCATATGTTGTTAATTGCTCATGGCTCCTACAACCCTAGTTCTGGATTTAGCTACTCATGCTTGAGAATTCACAATTTATAATGTTGTTAATATAAAGATGCATGAACTTACAATCAAAGTAGATGAATTCCAAAATCTTGAATTGAAAATCAAAAGCAAATTGCATAAACGATCTTCGAGAATTAAATTGCTAAAGAGTTTGCAAAATAATTCCAAAAGACAAAAACAAGTCTCCAATAATGTCTAACCTCCAAAAATGTAAATTACAGCATATATTTATAGTATTTAAATCCTAACCCAAGTAGTAAAACAAGATAAGGAAAATTCTGGTTTTGGCAGTTTCGACTAACATTTGATAGCATTGACACTACAACTTAATTTTTTTATGGTTATGATTTCATTTTGTCTCTCTATCCATTGCCCCATGATTTTGGAGTTTCCCAATGATTGAGAATGCTTGTGTTTTCAAGGTTGATGTTCGAGGATCGATCGTGTCTAATATTGATATCCTGGATAGTACTCATGATGAGATATGTGTTTTGTGCTGATGTTGCAAGAAGAAATTGGTGTATCTTTGCATGTGAATCATCTTTTTTATTCTTGTGTTGACTAGTTGCATATTGATGTAAGCCTTGCAATGAACATCGCATGCAAGTTTCTTGATTTTATAGAGCTGCAATAAATGATTATGTTTGAAGTATACCTCCCTAAAGAAGTATAAGCGATCGTTATCAAGTAAAGAACTCAACTTGTAGGTTGGGGTCGATCCCACGAGGAATATGGTTCAGACTTAAACTCAATCAAAATTATCTTCATTTAGTCAAACTATTTCCGAGAAAAGTAAACAAGGAGGATGTTTTAAATAAGTAATAGATTGTAACAAGTAAACAAGATTCACAATTTGAGTTATCAATATAAGATTGGAACTAGGGTATATGTGTTCCCCACAAGCTCTAAACGCAGTAATCTTAATAATAGTAATCATATCCTACTGTTTGACACTCAAGGTTTGTAAGTTAGGTATCCCTAAGTGATTGATTCTTCAAATAGGGAAATTCACCACGCAACTTAGTCCGTCTATGGGTGTATGCTTTACTAACCCTTACCTTTACCCCTGATTACTCATCATATCAAATTAGTTTAGATTTCACCGTTACTTCAATTGAAATCACACTATTAGATAGCATCTTTAACTAAATCATTCTTGTTTAATCCTTTTCTCTTTCGGTACCCCCTTGGTCAGGAAAGTAGGAACAAGGTGAGTTTTAACGTTTGCAACCGTTAAAAAGACTTCTAAATGAAAGGATTAACAATACATGTATATACACTATTCAAGAATTTCTTAATTATTATTCATACTTTGTTAATTGCCCATGGTTCCCACAACCCTAGTTGTGGATTTATTTACTCATGCTTGAGAGTTCACAATTCACAGTTAAGTTGAAAGAATTCATGAACTTACGGTTAGAATAGATGAAACCCAAAATCTTGAATTGAAATTCAAAGTGAAAATTGTGTAAAACGATTTTCGAAAATTAAATTGCTAAGTGTTTGCAAAATAATTCCCAAAATACCAAGAACTAAAACCTTACAATAATGTCTAAACCCCAAAAATGGAGTTTATGACTAATATTTATAGAAAAAAAATCCTAAACCAACTAGGAAACAAATAAGGAAATAACAGCTTCAAACGCGGTTTCTATTGACGACTCGGCCTACGGACCATGGGTCAACCTACGGTCTGTGGTCACCCTCCGTGGTTCAAGACTTGAGCAATAATTCAAGGCCTTCAGACGACGACTCCACCTACGGTCCGTGGACTGGACTACGGTCTGTCACCTGCCTCCGTGGTTCAAGTACTGGAACTTCAACTCTCTAATCATCAACGACGGATGTGCAGGATAGCCCGTGGGTTGACCTACGGTCCATCGATGCTTTCGTGGTTCCACACTTGGTCAGACTTCCTTGAACCTTCATCTATGCAATAGCACCTATGGCCCGTCACTGGACCTACGGTTCGTGGTTAGCTCTGTCACTGGCCACTTCTTCATTTTTCAGCTCGTATCTTCATTAACTGCATCCAAGACTATTTCCTGCAAGAATTACACAAAAATATTATTTATAATAACAAACTAGCACAAGACACACACAAACTTTAAGTGAAACGCATCAAAAATACCATAAAATCACGGTGTATCAAAGGTCCTGCTTCAAAGAATGCTTTCTGAGTCCTAGAATTTTCCTTGTTAGTCTAAATATCTAGCCTTGATGAATGTAAGAAATGATCTTGGGCACACATTTTGAGAGGAAATACAAATATTCATACCTTTTGTGACTACCTTATGAGAGTGTGCAACCATCTTGGCACCATTTGAACCTAAACCATTTGTTTCCAACCTTTTTGAAACCTCGTGAGAAAAATATATCATCAAATTCTCACTCCATATATTTTTTTTTAAGAATTGGTTTTTTTAATTAGCCAAGTTAAGCCAGAAGACTAAGTTGGGATGTTGAAAGAAAGGATAAAATAAAGCCAAGTGAAAAAGAAGAAAGAAGAGTAGGACTCAATGTTGAGGTTTGTGGCAAAAAGAAGGAACCCCTTCTTATAAAAAAATAAAAAGCTTGAAAATTGAAATGAAAAATAAAGTGTAATGAAATAAAAGAGGTGTCCAATAAGTATAGTGAAAATTGAGGTTTGAATCTCCAAGTGTAAAGAATGAAAAGAACTTGAGAAGAGGTGTGGATGAGTACAACAATAATTTGAAAAGTTGAAGTCACTAAGCCAAAATTGACCATACATTTACCCTTAGCTACATTACAAGTCTAAAAGACTCTTGAGATCTTGCTTAAACTAGTTTGTGTGATGATTAGAAATTATGGACAAACCTATGGGATGATACTTGCATGTATTTCTCTTTTGAGTTGTATTGATTCCTAACTTCTTTGTTGATGTTCTTTGTGAGAGCATGGTATCGTTTTTATTGTGAGGGCACTTGAATGCTTTTTTTTGAAACGTGGTTTTGCATTAGAAGGGAGCAACAGTGAGATTGAGCTTGGATTGATATGGGATAGTCATCATTTGAAGCTTTTTGAACATGATTGATTATTGCATATGTGTGTTAGTAGTCTTGTGATAGCACTTGCATGTTAACTCCCATTTGAGAATTGTTGTAGATACCCTTGTTGAACTAATTTAGTTCTTGATTTAGTTGAGGACAAGAAAACTATTAAGTTTTGGGTGTTAATGAGTGGTAGACTCCACTCATTTGAGGTCTTTTTACTTCAACAATTAGTTTCCTTAATGACTATTTATGTCCTATTCAAATGATATTTTGATGTTATGCATATGCAAAGGCTAAAGGACAAGACAAGGATGAATACATGAAAAAATGCCAAAAACATTGAAAGGGGTACAAACTCCCAACTGGTAGTCGCTTAACATAAAGGGTATATAACCCAAGTGGCAAGACCTCACCCAAGTTGGCAGTGTTCACAATTAAAGATAATCAAGGTAGGTCAGCGGAGTAAAGTTGAAACGGTGATTGGCCAAAGTCTATTGGGCGAGTTAGAAGTGCCATCGCCGAAGGTGACACACTCCTGAGTAAAAATGAAACTTGAAAGGCCAAACAATGTGGTAATTGGCAATATGTCGAATGTGAAAGGCTGACTTGATCAAGTTCTCCAACCGAAGTTCAAACACCTGAAGCCTAAACAAAAATAAGGGTGAGCTAAAGGGCAAACAATGATCCACCAAATCAGAAAAATGAGCCTAACTAATGTTGCTGAAAAGGTCGAACATGCAATTTTTGCTTAATTTTGAGAAAACTATAAATAGTCCAAAGGAGAGAGAAATGTATGAGATTTTGAATAAGAATTTATAGGTGATTTGATATTATTAGTTTTATCCTATTTTAGGAAGACAAAACATGAATTTAGTCTTTTATCCTTTGAGAAATATTCTTAGTTTTTGCGGTTTTTGAACAACCTTGTAATTGACAATGGAAGGTTCAAATAAAAGTGGGTGTTGAAGATTAATTCTTAATTTCAACTCTCCAATGACTGAGAATATAATTGGTATAATTTCTATTCCTTATATGATGCTTGACTAAAACCCCAAATCTAGGGGTGTGATTATGGGGTTGGGTGTTGATTTAATTTATTGGATATTGTGTCTTGCTCTGTTTTACTCATGTATATTCATGGATTTTTTAAGCTAATTAGAATGGGGTTATATATGGGTTAAGGTTGAGAACTTAATCCTAGTCTAGATCTTCGATTTATGATTCAAAAAGATAGATTATAGTGGGCAAGTAGCTTGATTTATAGAATTTAGGTTTGATTTCTATAGTTTGCTCGAACGAGAAATTGTGATTCAATTCTAGTTGTCAAATATGCTTGAAAGAGAGATTTTTGTAAAATATTGGATTGATTAATTATTCACATAGATGAAACCGAAAAGAGATTTTATGATATGATGCTTTAAGATGGAAAGAAGATTAGTGTCATTGAATATTACCCACCTGATCAATTACTATTTAGCATTAGTTAGCAATCACATGTACCCATATTTGATAATGATACCAATCCCCACACCCCTAGATCATCTCTTACTTGTTTGAATCTCTAATTTTAGTTTAATTCTGATAATTGATACTAAAACCCTTTTCAGAAATTTGGTGGAATCATCCACCCACTTTCTGTAATTGCTACATTGAATGGGTTTGCATTCTTAATTTCCTAATTCAATTCCATGCATTATATCACTCCTTGTGGGATTCAACCCCGACTCTATTGTTGGGTATTTTTATATCTAATGACCACTTACTCTTCTAATTGGTTTTTAGAGTTGTTTTGAGTGTTATCACCGATTGGGACTTGGAATTGGTTCAGAACTATGTGCACACAAATGATATATGACACCCCCACCAAATTTGATATTACAAACACAATGGAGAAATCAAACTTTCCATAAGAGGTCGTCTCGACAAAAAGTGGGTCCCACACCCAAACATCATTTTAAGTCAAAATCGACAAGGGGGCCTGGAATTAGCCCTTAAGCCTCTGGATCCATAAGAAGGGGCCTTCTAGGCTTAACTCGACATCCTGGAGCTGACACTGATAGAATTCTTTTTTGGGAACGTTTACCAAGTATGTTGACCAAGGTCAAACTTAGGCCTCAACTTGAAAGCTCAAATGCCTAATCACATCAACTCGCATGGAAAGCCTCTTAAGCCATGCCAACCATACTACTAGCGTAAAATGACCCTTTCGAGGCTGATGGAATCATCAATATTAGATTCGAAGGTCAACTTCATGAACATTTGATAACAAATGACCGTTCAAGGTTCAAAAGCTCTGAAATGCAGAAATTTGCATAAAAATCGAACGAACAATCGGGTAACTAAACTGCCATTCCTAGCAAGTCGTAAATGATATGGAGTCATTACATGAATGCTCTAAATGATTAATATAAGTCATAAACACAAAGATGACCTTGAGGGTCATTACATCAAATGCCCTACATAATATACATTTGGATATCCCATAATATTGAAATGGCTTCATTTTGGATACCACAAGCCCAAATGACTCCCTCCAGGTACCTTAAGACCCTTTTGACAGCTTAAAGAATAAATTACTTGAGACTTTCTTGAAATCTTACACACGCTACAACACTAAACACAATGTCACAATGTCAGGTCTACTTATAATGAGATACAAGAGAGATCCAATACATCTTTGATCTAGAGATGGACCCATTTCATCAAGGCCTAGTTTTATGGTAGTGGCACTAGGAGTGCCAATATATTTTTCTTTCTCCATTTTGAATCATTTGATTAGTTCTCTTATTTACCTTAATTGATGAATTAAGGTTCCAATAGGATTTTATTTGATTTGCAATCCAAGGAAGAAGTTGAGTTCTCCCATCATGCTCATCTCAAACTCTCCATCCATCATATGGGCAAAATCTTGTGTAATAACATATAATTTTTTGCTCCATAGATAATAACATATACATGCACCTACATAATTAGAAGGTCTTTGTCATTAGTTTTCAAAAAGAATGTATTGTCAATTTTGTCTATTTTTTACCATGTTCTTGAAGAAACTTTGATAGCCTCTCATGCCAAGCCCTTGGAGATTATTTAAGTCCATACAAAGCTTTACCTAGATTATACACTTGATATGGAAAATTAGTACTTTAAAAAAAAATAAGTTTTTTCTACATATACTTCTTCCTCCAAATAGCAGTTTAAGAAGTCACTCTTTATTTGATATCAAGTGAATTCCATGAAGGCTTCAAAGGCTATGAGTAATTATATTTCTTAAGCCTTTCAATGGGATTAAAGGTCTCATCATAGTCAATTATTTCTTCATTGTTGTACCCCTGGCCACTAGTCTTGCCTTGTTTCTTATAATTGTTCCATTCTCATCCAACTTATTTTTGTATAGCTATTTTGTGTCAATCAAAGTTCTGTCTAGTGGTAGAGAAACACGGTATCATACTTTACTTATTTCAAACTGATTTTCTTTCATGGAAACCATCCCATCTTCATCAAGGAAAGTCTTCGTCACCTTTTTGGGTTCAATCATTTATAAAAAGGAGTTAAAAGCACACAAATTCTTCAAACATGGTCTGATAGTGATTCTAGATGTTAGATATGTAGGAACATTTTCAATTGGGTGATATCCTTAGTACGTGAAGTTCTTCATATCTCACAGTTGTAAGGTTCCAACAGCACTATCAACAAACTAATTTGGTGTTGAATCAACTTCTTGGTTTAATGCTCCTCCAATCATTGTGCCCTCAGTTGGTTTAGCTGTTCGACTAGGTTGTACACCATGTTGCTCTGCAGCTCATTAGTTTCAATTTCACATTGATCTGGCATGTTAGACTCAAGCATAGTAGATTCATCAAAAAGAACTTGCACATTTTCTACCACATAGTAGGTGTAAAGACCCGAGAGCACCCCCTAGCCGTTACAGGCGTATTCGACCTCTTAGAGGTCTTATACAAGCCTTAGCATTCATTCATCGCATTCGGTAATAAAAGCCATAAGGAATAAAAACACTTTTTAAAACAAATCCACAACATTCATAAAATCTTTCAAATGTAAAGAAATAGAATTTCTAAGACTCATGTACCATCTTAGACACGAATAGAACATCTTAGGGATACGGCCCCTTTACAACAAAAATATAAGTCTTATACAATGTCTAAGTGGAAATACTAGAAAGGTAACAACTATGTACTCGAATATATAAGGACATACCAAGCTTCTTGAGGAGAGTCAATATCCCAAGCTTCCTCAAAAGATCTCCTCACTTTCCACCACCTACATTTGTAACAATAGAGAAATATGGAATTAGTACAATACGTACGAAGTATGATGACCATGCTAGAAAACATGCACAACGAACATTTACAATGAATGTATGCTTTTAAGACTATCTTTAACAAACCTTTACAACCACAAGCATAAACCCACATTTCAAGTCACCATTCACAAATAAGACCATATTCACATCATTTACAACTCAATTAACACAAGTGTACCATACTTAAACAAGGTAGCAAAGTAATTCCTTCATTACCATTTAAGCCTATATATCATGTCACCCTAAGCCACACTTAAGTGAATAATGAAGTGACCGCCCATACAACCTCTTCATATACACCTAAGTGTTCCTAATAGTTACCATAGACAAGGGTTTTATCATTACATTATAACATACTAGGTCAACATTCTTAATAAAACCATCTAAGAGACACATAAGCATATAGGTGACAATCACATAATAGCCCTAAGGCTTAGGGAACTCACTTTAGTATCTTCTAAGCCTACTCGTGCCATGTGTAGATAGCATCTCACACTACTACCTACACGTTGTAGAACCTATCCAATACTAGAGTACACATCCCATATGATGGAAATAGGCCTCAACCGACATAGACCACACTAGCAAGGTATGGAATCCGGAGTCTATCCTACTCCGTGGAGGTTGTTCTACTTTCCAAGGGTAGAACTAAAAGCAACCCATGTTGGCACATGGTTTAAGAGATGTCCAAGGATGTTCATTGTGCCTAATATCATGCTCAACTAGGCCACCATCCTAACCACATCCACTCGGTGCCTAGCCTTGGTTTCCATAGAGTATTCAATCACATATGTACTAGAGAGGGTTCCTTTTCTAGTTCAACCAACTCATAGTACCTCTTTCCAAGAAAGGCCCCATTTCTTAGTCATAGCCAATCTAGGTTCATAAGGATAGCTCATTTGACTTTCTTAGATAAGGATTCTAATGTCGTTCCGGCTCCATACATCTATAAGTCTATCGTTTCACTCAAGAATGGAACATCATCCTAAGGCCCATCCTTCAAGGTTATACATTTGCTTAGGAAAGCTAGACTCAAGAAAAAGGCACTATGCTTAAGTCTACCAATTCAAGTCTTGGCCTAGAATTCCTCTTTTTGCATTTATAGAAAGAGCTCCATTACAAAGTCATAGCCCAACCAAACATTCATATATATAATCAAGCTTTCATAACACAAGACAAGATACTCAAGTCTAGCATATGAGCTACAACCTCATCTTATAAAGACTCATCATAGTCCATCATCAACACATATCACCATTTCAAGAGAAACATGCTTCCATATTAGCATAATAACACCTTATACAATATCACATTAATACCATTAGAACAACTTCACATTATAGCTTCACACAAACTTTACATATAGCTTCATATAGGACTTTACATATAGCCTCATATGTGTATAATAATGCAACGATATAATAACTCTCATATAATGCCTTTCATGGCCTTAATTCACAATAATACCACACAATAATAAGATATAACACTTCACCAAAGGTGGATTCAACCTACCAACAGTAATCAATTCAATAAAGAGAGTTCAAGCTTTCGTACCACAACCCAAAGCCATAGCCAAAATCACCAATACTTCACCCATTAGGCTTACCACCCTTAATTCATCCATTATCAACAATTAATCTTAAATAAGCATTAAACAACACAAGAGATATCAATACAATTCACTTTACAAATAATTCCATCAACTTTGAATTTATAGAAATAGACCCACTTCATAGCAAATTTAAGGGTTTTGTAGAAGACAAGGGTTCATGGAGTATTTCATTCAAAAACCACAAACAAACATCAATTTACCCATATCCCAACGTTTCAAATCATTTTTTTGAAAGAACCCTTGGTAGAATTCAAAAACAAGCTTTTAGTCACTTTTTGAAAACATTGTAAAATCCTTTGAAATTGACTCTAAGATGAAGATCAGTCCTAGATGAAGAGCCACCATACCTCAATTGATGAAATCTCAACGAAAATTGGTGGAAGGGAACCCTCAATTGAAACCCTAGCTCTCCACCTTCTTCTTCCTTGAACTTGAGAGAACTTTAGAGATAGAAAGAACATTGGGGTTTTGATTTGGAAGAATGAATTCTAAAATACAATATACAAGTTTAAATACCTTTAAAATACTTAAAAACACTTAAAACAATAACCCACATATTACCCAAACTACGCCTCACTTAGTTGAATCTTTTAAAATAAATCAAACTTGAGTCTTATTTTAGCAGATTTCGTCGAGAAACAAGTCCGCGCCGCGGGGGTATTTCTACAAGTTTCTAAAAATTAAATTTCAAGACAGTAGAGTCCACGGTGTCTCCGTGTTTAGGAGCCACTTTTTTGCCATTGGTGGAGTAGGTCCGCGACGCGGAGCCACTCCCTCCAAGAACCACTTCATGCTTCCTTGGCAGCTTGTTTGGCCAAGGGTTGGGGTCCTCCTCGGGGACCTTTAGGGTGGTCCCGGGAAGTCGTACCCGAACGTTTTGACCCTAAAAACATATATTAAGACACTAAGGTCACCTCCACTGATTTTAGACGCAAACAACACATTAAAACATGAACAACATACAAGAACACACCATCACGTAAAAGACTAGTTTCCGAACGTCTTGGTCGTCCCTTGACGTTTGACTTCCAAACTCTATAAAACTGACTAAAAAGGCTATCCTTCATTATTTTAACAAGTTATTAATGCACAACACCCATGTGAGGCTCTACTTTATCCTACTTCATTTTGAGGGGCGTTACAATATCCCCCACTTGGGAACATTCGTCCTCGAATGACACTTTAAAACATTAAGGGTAATGACTCAAGACTAGCAGCCCACAACAATCATACAATATCATTATGAAAGCACTCATCAAGGAGGAAACATCAACTCCACATAACAAGCCATTACAACACAACTTCATTCAAATTTATGGAAGTAGGAATCACACCTACAACTCAACATGCCTCAAACCTTTTTTCTATTTCTCATTTATTTGGAGAAACTTCCTTCTCCATAGCACCTCATGCTCATAACAACATCAAAGAACACAATAGGAAATTATCTCATTAAAATACAATCATGCCACATCAAGAATACCCTTAAGCATGCTCAACTAATCAACTCCAACAACTTTTTGCAGCTAACAAATTTATGCATATAAGGAGAACAACAATCATAAACCTCATTTTCTCATTTAAATCAAGAACTCATTTTAAAGCATGCATCATTATAAGTAGAAATATAGAAACTCATTTTTTTCACACAAGACTCCAAAAACCATGCATCATGCTTTAACAATTCTATGACTTAAGCTTTATTAGGAATAGAAGAAAGAGACAAGAATATCCAAACTCACCTCAACTCATCATTCAAATAATTATGACATGAGTGCTCTCTATCACTCCAGCAAGGCAAATGTGGTGGAGGATTCTCTTAGTCGGTTAATGATGGGCAGTGTTGCTATATCGAAGATGATAAAAAAGAGTTGGTTTGCAATGTTCATAGATTGGCCTGATTGAATGTTCGGTTAGTCAACTCTACCAAAGGTTGTGTTATGGTTCACGATGGTTCATAATCATCTTTTGTGGAAGATATGAAAGCCAAGCAAGTTCTTGATCCGACTTTAGTTGAATTAAAGGAAACGGTGCTTAAAAAGTTCGTAGAGGCTTTCTCCCAAACGGGAGATGGTGTCCATATATATCAAGGTCATTTGTGTGTTCCTATTGTTGATGACTTGAGAGGAAAAATCTTATTAGAGGCCTATAGTTCTCGATATTCCATTAACCCGGGAGCCACCATGATGTACCGTGACTTGCGGGAGATCTATTGGTGGAATGGGATGAAGAAGGATACTGCAGAATTTGTGGCTAAGAGTCCTAATTGTCAACAAGTGAAAGTTGATGTTACACCTCAGAAAATAGTAAGTTGAACAAGAGAGTTCTAGAGCTTTTCGAAAGCGTTTTGGAGTATGGTAGGGGGATTAAAACACATTAAAATGTTTCCCATACTTATAATGGAGGTTTTTGGGGCCATACGTCGAGTTAAGACCCCCCAAGGGGTCCTGGAGGCGGACCCGTAGGACAGCCCAAAAGCTGTCAAATTTCAGAAATTCACGTTTGCCACCTACTGTCCGTGAGTGGACCCACACCCCGTGGGTTGGGGTCATGTGTTAAGGCCTGTGTTGACCTGCAACTTTAGGCCACTGACCACACCCACGAAGGATGCAGAAAGATCCGTGGACCCACCCACAGTCCGTGGGTGGGTTAGTCGTAGGTGGGGAGGATTTTTTAAGTTTTAGTTTTAGTTAGGGGTTTGGGGGTTAAGTCATTAGTTAATTAGGGTTAAGGTAGGTCGGTTTGTTAGATATTTAACTACCAATATAAGCTTAATAGGCCCCTAAACTAAATCATTTTAACTCATTCTTCAAAGCACCCAAATTCCCTCCAAGAAATTCTCTCTCTAGAAGTGAAGAAGTGAAGAAGAAGAAGAAGAAGAAGAAGAAAGGAAATTGGGTCAACAACCTAGGTCTATTTTCATCCATTGTTTCAAGCATGATTTGGGCTTTGAATTGAGGTATGTTAGCTTATTCATCTATGGGTTCTTCCCCCATAGACCCCCCTAGGTTTTCCCCTAATTGTGAAGTCAAAAACCCAATTCTAGCTAGGGTTTCCTTCTACATTGTGGGTAGGGCTTAGGTATGATTCCAATCTAGTGGATAATACCTCATTATGATTGTATTAAAATTGAATTATGATATATTGATGAATTCATGTAATTTCTATGGTAAACTCTACTCTCTTTGATGAATGTGATATTTTGTGGGTTTATGCCATTACAGGCGAAATTGATGGTTCATGAGTGATCTTCTTAAATCAATGTCATGTGTAGTAATTGTTCAAGGTTATGATGATATAATCATGAATTGAACTAGAATTTATTGAATATGATTGATCTTGACTTGTAAAGATGAAATTGAACCTTTATGATCAATTACCACTAGCATCACCGAGTAATGAAAAATATGATTAGAATACCTTAAATTTAGGTATGAATGATGATAATAATAAGTAAAGATTTAAGTATAATGCTCTTAGTAATGAAGTTTGATTGCTAGGGTTTTGAGAGTAAAGCCAATGTGATGATCTAGATGTTCTAAGGCTTTGAGAGTAAAGTCTAAATAACAATAGAAGCTTAAATGGATAGAGTTATTGTGGAAGATATTTGCCTACCTAATCTACCTAATAAATGCTTGAATATGTGAAGTGATAGATTCACTTGAGTCATGAGGATACCAATGTCTAATATAGAATTCTAGATATGGTATTATGCATGAATAAAACATGACATTGAAGGTTCTCTCACATAGAATGATTCTAGGTTGAAAGTTCTCACCTATTATGAATCTAAGTCCTAGGACTATAGAATGTGATGAGGTTTGTGGTGATTCTTCTAAATGACCTTTACATGATAGGAATGTGTGGTGACTTCCCTTACTCCTAATTAGTTAATCATGGGGAGTGTGAGGTGATTACCCTTCATATATGTGTGACTCCCAAGGCAAGCGGTGAATACCCATTAGCCTTTATTTTGATCATGGAGGGGATTACCTATGACCCTTATGTGATGATGTGGAGGCAAATACCTACATTATACATTAAAATTGATATGGAGGCGAATACCTATATCACATTAAAATTGATCTGGAAGCGAATACCTATATCACCTTAAAATGGACATCGAGTGCGGATACCTATGATTCATTGACTTGTATGACTTGTGGAGACTCCCCTTGTCCTTATAATTCACTAGTATGTGTGATTAGAGGTGATTACCCTTATTTGTATGATTCCATGACATATATGGCTTGAGGTGATTCCCCTTGTCTTTCATGGTGAACTAAACATTTATGCCTTGAGGTAACTCCCCCTTGGATTTGTGAATATGAGCATGACTAGTTTGGATTGTAGGTCTAGATAAATCTCCCCTTCATGCATGACTAATAGGTGATTACCCTTGTCTTTATAATTTTAAGAGATGATGAACATTCATGATAGCCAAAAGGGGTACATAGTGTGGATAGTAGTATGGGATGTTATCCATACATTGCATAAGTATGACTTGAGGCTAGTTATGAAGGGTTCTCGTAGATACTATAGACTTAACTTGGGTTGTTGCCATAGTTGCCTTCCTTGCTATAGTTGACTAAAGGTGAGAGATTCCCTTAGTTATGAAACTAAGCCAATAGTGAGACCAAGGTAAGGTGAATATGACTAGGATGACTTCAAGGTTATGCTTAGTGTGAAGGATAGAATGGGATGCCTTTCATGCATTGCACAAGTATGCTTTCACGTTACTTAGAAGTATGGTACCCTTATGGTAAGAAAGAAGCTTAAAGACTTGACCATGTATATAGACTATAATTAAGATGACCAAAAAGGGATACTTGGATTGGGTGGTATTATGGGATGCTATTCATGCTTTGCACATGTATGCTTATGAGGTTACTTGAGAATGGTGCTATTATGGTATAGATGACTGAGAGTCATTTATGCTTATTATGATTATGACTTATCTCCTATGCTCATTCACTATGTCTATGTTGAAATATGATTATATGATGCTTATGGTGGGAGATTATTCTATGACTATGTTATTATCTCTTATGTTTATGTCTTAAGTTTACTAACCATTTTGAGATGCTCTTATGGTGTTGTGCTAGCTATCATACTTGGTACATTTTGTACTAACACATACTTTGCCTACATTCTAATCAAATGTAGGGTTTCGGAAATTGAGTTCCTTTGGAGGCTATGTTACTAAGGAGCAAGAAGAGTTGAAGATCTTGGTGAGTCCTCATAGCTTCGAGGACAAAACCCACCTTTACTTTATGTCTTTATTTTCATGTTGAGACTATTGTATGGGTTGTGTCCCAAGAGTTTATTCTTAAAGTTGTATTAGATGGTTTGAGACAAAGTATATGCTACGACTCGGAAAATGATAGGTTGAACTAGAGCCTAAACGTGAAGGTTAACATCAAGGGTTAAGGGAAAGGACTAAGGGTTTTGGGTGAAGACCATGGTTAGGGGACCAAGGCTACCTAAAACTAGGCCTAGCCACTGCCTACCATGACCACGAGGGTCTTCACGACCCGTGGTGGCCACAACAAGTCGGTGTGCCACCCGTGGTTGGCATGGAAGTATGCCCTAGAAAAGTGCCAAGCCAATTCTCCCCTTCACGAACCACTTCACGGCTCGTGGTCATGACCACGGTACATGGGAAGGCTCGTGGGATTGCCTTGGCCTTGTGGTAGTTGTGCAAGGTTGAGGGAGCTACTGCCTCAAAGACCACGGGAACCACCACGAGCCATGGTACCCTAGACGGTCCGTAGAGGTGGTCGTGAAGACCACTTAGGTGCAGGGGAGGCAAGGCTTCAAAGCTAAGCCACTGCCTCAAGACCACGACCTCAACCACGACTCATGGTCTTGACCAAAGATCGTGGGAGGTCTCGTGGTCATGCCTTGGCCTCATGAGAGGCTTGGCAAGTTGAGAAGCCTACTGCCTAAGGGACCACGGGAACCACCATGAGCCGTGGTCCCCTTCACGACCCGTCCAAGTGGGAGTGGTCCCTGACGGCGCTGCCCAAGTTGAGGAGTTTTAAGTAATTTAATTTTAATTAATTATTAAGTGGGGTTGTTTTTAATTATTTTATATCACTAGTATATATAGTTTTAAGTATTAAAACAATCCTTTTACTCCTTATTTCTCCAAAACCCAAATCAAATCAAAAGAGTTCCTCCTTTCAAAAATTCGCTCTCTAGAAGTTCCCAAAGAAGAAGAAGAAGAAGAAGTGGGAGCTAGGGTTTGTGGATTCAAGGTGTTCTTCCTAAAATTTCTTGGGGATTCACAAGCATGGTATGATGATCCTTCATCTAGGGGTAACTTTCACCCCTAGAGTCCATTCAAAAGTATATTTCAAACTTTTCAAGCTTTTCAAAATCTAGGATTTTACTCTAAATCATGGGTTCCTTCTTCAAACGTTTTTAAATGGTTATTAATGAGAAATTATGATTATATTAGTGTTTAATTGATGATTTATGAATAAAAAATTCTAATAACCCATGAATTTCTTCAATTCCTAAATTGTGTCTTTATGAAGTGGGTTTGTTGATTACGAAAGCATGTGCATGGAATTTGTCTAAATTTCTTTAGGTTATTGAATTTTATCATTATCCATGCCTAAATTGTAGTCAATTGTTGGTGTGTTGGTGATTTGAGATTCATGGCCTTGAAGGGCATAGTATAAGGAATTGAGTATTATCATGATGGTATGTATATGAATGTGAATCTAATGAAGTTAATGTGATCATGTATTGAATATAATTGTGCTATTATTGAAAGGCTATTTCTCAATTTGACAGTTATGAATATTGATGATGGAATGTGAAGGGTGTTTCATGGTAATGTATATCTTGAATTGGTAGGCTTATGCATCCTTTTCTTGTATAAATGAATGTATTGTTGATTGATGAACCTTGGGATCGGTAGGCTTATGGCACCCTTCCATTAATGATGTTAAGGAACTTTGGGATCGGTAGGCTTATGGCACCCTTCTATGAATGTTATGATGAACCTTGAATCGGTAGTCTTAAGGCACCCTTTCATGAAGATTCAATGAGCTTTAATGTACCTTGAATTGGTAGGCTTATGGCGCCCTTTCATGTGTTAATGAATGTATCTTGGGTCGGTAGGCCAATGGCACCCTCTCATGTGTTATAATGTTAAAGTAAGGAAATACTCTATGGGAATGAAGGCTAAGCACCGAGTGGATTTGGTAAGATGGAACCTCTCCCCATGTTTAGGCCGGGTTTCAATGATCATCTTCCTTATCTCATAACTATGTGCCCACATAGGTAGCTAGTGGATCCACCTAAGCTAATGTACCTAGTTCTACCTTAGGCAAGTAGGACACCTTTCTTCGGTGGGGGGCTATATGACACCAGATTACAAGGTTAGCTCTCATGGTCTATGTCGATTAATGCTTATTCCCATCATGTGAGATGTGCATTATGGTTTATTGAGAAGATCTATGAAGTGTGGGTGGTAGTATGGGATGCCATCCATGCATTGCATGAGTAGGCTTTGAGAGGGTCATAGTGAGTTCTCTAATGTCTTAATGACTAATGAATGAAAGTGCTCTTACTGAAGCTAATGAAGAATGTTTACCTAAATGTCCAATGTGATGATGCATGCTATACTTGGGTTGTATTATGAGTAATTTTCCCTTGTCATGACTTATGAAATGTGTGTGTTCCCTATGCATGTGTATTGATTGAAGACAAGTATGAAATGGTAAGTTCATCTAAGTTGGCCTCAAAGTGGCACTTAGTAGGGATAGTAGTATGGGATGCTATCCTTACATTGCACAAGTGTAGCTTAGGGTTACTTAAGGTGAATGTTCAAATGTGATGATTATGACTTGTATGATGATTATACTTGTATTTTATGTCTCTTATACTAATGTACATGATATTTCTAAAAAGTGGCATAATGCATGGTTTCCAACCATAATGTCCCTTTAAAGCATGATTTTTACACAGTCATCATACTTGGTACATTTTTGTGTGCTAACCCATATTTCTCTTATTTTACTACAAGGGTTGGTTCCGGCAAGTGAGTTGCTTTCTCTCTAGTTTAAGAGCTTGGATTGAGATTCCTCCAAGTCTAAGTGGTATGTCCTCATATATCGAGGACAAGTACTTTTGATGTTCCATTTCTTTCATGTAATAGACATTTGTTAGACTTTCTATTGTAAAGGGCCGTGACCCTACTTTTGTTTCAAGATATTGTTTTAGATGGCCATGTGTGACAATAAACTTCCGTTGTTTCAAATGTTTTAATAAAGTTTTGATTGTATGGATTTAAACAAAAGTTTTAAATTTCGTACTATTTCTATATATTGAATGTTACAAATGCTAAAAGGCTTGTACGAGACCCCTTCGAGGTCAAGTACGTTGTGTAACTTCCAGGGTATAGAAAGACTTCCTCTTGCTTTTATAAAGATTTCGATTGCAAAGAAAACTTTTAAATTTTCCCGTATTTTTCTATTATATTATGTTTGGATATAATAAGGGTTTGTATGAGACCCCTTCGGGGTCAAGTACGCCATGTTACTTCTAAGGGGTACCCCTGGGTCGTAACAAACTTGGTAATCAGGGCACAAGGTTTAGAATGATTCTAGGATTGTCTCAAACAAGATCTGGTAGAGTCTTGTTCATAAATGTGAAGCACACCACATTTATGAATAGGAGGCTATTGGATGCTTAGGAAATCTCACTTCTTCATTCTCGAAGTCATGCCATAGAGTTTAACTCTATAAGGTCTCTCTCCTATTCCTTATCCGATGGTCTTTAGGATATGACTACTCGAAGGGCTTATGCTACAAGGAGTGAGGGAGAAAAGGTTGGTTGAGATGCCAATTATGGCTATGTGACTTGATAGATAGAGATGGTAGATTGTGATGTTGTCTTTAGTATGAATGGGTTGCATTATGGTTATGTTTAGTTGATGGTAGAACCCGGCTTAGTCATGATGGATTTTGAGGTATGTTGATAGATTGGATGAATAGGGTGTTTAAGTAATGCATAGATTGGTTGAGTCAATAGACTACTCTAAGAAGGTTAGAAGTGTAATTCACCATGGTTTAGAATCATCTTGTGTGATGGAAGTGAAAGCATAGTGATAAGTTGTTCCGACCATAGAATTGAAAGAAGTGATGCTTAAAAGAGTTTGTATAGCTTTGCTTTCAAGGGGGAGATAATGTGCTTAGATAGCAAGGTCGTTGAATATCCTAGATGTTCCTGAATTAGGGTTGCTAGAATTTTTTACCTTGAAGAGGTGTAGTGAGTATGAGAAGTTTAGTCCCGGTTTGGTAGGCTCATGTGAGATCTTGAGTGGTGTTAGTAATGTTGCTTATGAGCTAGAGTTCTTAAAGAGAACCTCTCTAATTTAGAAGTACTGGTAGAAATCATAGACCGGCAAGTTAACAAATAGAAGGGCAAGGAGGTTGTTCCATAAAATGGTAAGGAGTGTTTTTTAGTAAGGAATTTGGTTAAGAGTGCTACTTGGGAGGCCAAGGACCAATGAGATGTCCCAATGTCCCAATGTCCTTATCCTTTTCCTTCTACTCCTATTCTAGCTTGAAATGATTGGTTCCTCTCGACTTGCTTTTATATGAAGTCATGTGTGAATTGTATGTTTCCATTATCTTCTTATGTGATGCATGTTCATGAAAATGCTTAGGTCATGTTAGAAATGACTCATATGCATTGATTTGCCTCATGTTGTAGTGCATTTGAGTAGAGTTGCATATAGACTTCATGAGATGAGTTAATGAGCATGCCTTAGTTTGGAGTTCAAAGATGTTCTCCTTGAATAAATGTTTTATGAGAGTAAATTGCATTTAGGCTCCATGAGGGTGTATTGAGCATGTTTTAGTTAGGACATGTTAGTTCCTCCTTGAGGAGGACCTGTAGGACAATACAAAAGTTATTAAATTTCAGCAACTCACGTTTGGCACCTACTAGCCGTGAGTGGACCCACGCCCCATGGATTGGGGTAGTAGGTCAAGGCCTGTGTTGGCCTGAAACTTTAGGCCACTGTCCACACCCACGAAAGGTGCAGCAAGATCCGTGGACCCACCCACGTTCGTGGGTGGGTGAGTCGTAGGTGGGGCATATTTTTTAAGTTTTAGTGTTAGTTAGGGGTTTGGGCGTTAAGTCATTAATTAATTAGGGTTAAGGTAGGTCGGTTAGATAGTTATTTAACCACATATATAAGCTTAATAGGCCCCTAAACTAAATCATTTCAACTCATTCTTCGAAGCACCCAAATTCCCTCCAAGAAATTCTCTCTCTAGAAGTGAAGAAGAAGAAGAAGAAGAAAGGAAGTTAGGGCAGCAACCTAGGTCGATTTTCATCCATTGTTTCAAGCTTGATATGGGCTTTGAATTGATGTATGTTACAGTATAGAAAGACTTCCACTTGATTTTTTAAAGATTTCGATTATAAAGAAAAGTTTTAAATTTTCCCGTATTTTTCTATTATCTTATGTTCGGATATGCTAAGGGATTGTATGAGACCCCTTCGGGGTTAAGTACGCCATGTTGCTTCTATGGGGTACCCATGGATCGTAACAATTGAGCATAAAAATTTGGGAGGTTTCTCTGAAGATATTAGCAATCCTACTTGGAAGTGGCAAGATTTGAACATGGACTTCATTGTTGGTGTACAATGCACCTAGTGGCAACATGACTCGATTTGGGTTATTGTCGGTTGAATGACGATATAACCTCATTTCATCCGTGTCAAGGTTTCTTATTCGGTGGATGACTATGCTAAGATGTATTTGAGGGAAATGGTTAGGTTGCATGGAGTGCCCCTATCCACTATCTCCGATCATGGTACCCATTTCACATCTCAATTTTGGAAATCTTTCCAAAAGGATCTTGGTACTCGTGTTAAGCTTACAATCCAAAATTGGAAGATATATTGAGAGCATGTGTAATCGACTCCAACAAAAGAGAAGAGATCATGAGTTTGATGTACATGATTGGGTCTACTTGAAAATTTCACCCATGAAGGGTGCAATCAAATTTGGGAAGCTTAGTCTCGCTATGTGGGCCCATACATGATTTTGAGGTGAATTGGTAAGGTCGCTTATGAACTTGATTTGCCTAATGATTTGGCATCGATACATCTAGTTTTTCATGTCTCCTTGTTGAATAAAAGTGTTGGAAATCCGACATCCATAGTTCCTTAGAAGGTTTGGGAGTTAAGGAGAATCTTTCTTATGAGGAAGTTTCAGTTAAGATCTTAGATCGGCAAGTTAGGAAGTTGAGAAACAAATAAGTTGCTCCCGTAATTCTCATCTCTTTCCTTCTATCCCTATTCTAGCTTGAGGTAATTAGTTCCTCATGATTTACTCTTTTGTTGTCATGTGTCTGAGAAATTCCCATGATTTCCTCATCTATGCATGTTCATGAAAAGGCTGTATTTTTGAGAAAATGAGTTAAATTCATAGATTTCTACATGTTTATGTGCATTTGAGTATGAGTTGCATATAGACTTCATGATATGATGTTTTGAACATTCTTTAGCTTGGAGTTAATGTTTCCTCCTTGGATATGTGTATTTATGTGATTGCATTGATGTTGGGAAGTTAGGTTAAGTTCCTACCCTCCTTATGATGTCTTCAATCTCATTCGAGGAAGAATGCTCCCAAGGGGGAGATACTGTAACACCTCTGATTTCAAAAGATGGAAAAATTATTTGTTTCCATAAATCGGGTGTCAGCACAGATGACACCACCGACTGTCCGTGGGTCGGACCATAGACCATAGGTGGCAACCATCGTTGGTCAGCTCCCATGTCACGACCTAGGGGTACCCCCTATACGTAACGTGGCGTACTTGACCCCGAAGGGGTCGCCTACAACCCTTAGCATCATCATAACATAAGATCATAGAAAAGTAGGGAGAATTTAAAACTTTCTTTCAATCCATCTAAAACAATTTCATAAACGAGCGGAAGTCTTTACTAAAATAGCCTTATCGCAAACCATCTATGAATAACATGAATAAAAATCATTGGGATGCAGCCCATACAAAGTCTAAAACATTAGAAAAGATATAAAAGGAACATAAAGGGTTTTGTCCTCGAAACTATGAGGACTCACCAATCTTCAAGTCTTCTTGCACTTAGGAACCTAGCCTCCAAGCAACTCAATCTCCCAAGACCTTACATTTGATTAGAATGTAGGCAATATGCGTTAGTACAAAATGTACCCAGTATGAAAGCTAGCACAACGTCATAAAGCATCTCAAATGGTTAGTCAACATAAGACATAAGCATAAGAGACAATAACATAACTATATCATAACTTCCAACATAAGCATTATATCTTAGCAAGTTAACATAAGACATTCATAATTGCATACTTGAACCATTAATCCTTCATACTCAAGAGGACTACTTCACAAGCCAACTCCAAGTATACTTGTGCAATGCAAAGATAGCATCCCAAAATACTATCCAAGCTAAGTACCTCTCTTTGGTCATTCTTGGTCATAGCCCACCTTCATAGTCAAGACCTAGGTTTTCATGTCATAAGAGCACTATACCCCTAAGAAACCTCAAGGCACACTTGTGCAATGCATATGGGGCATCCGAAAATACCACACACACTAAGCATATCTTTAAGGTCACCATATTTATATTCATCATTTCTTAGTGTCACTATTGATCTACTTTCATATTGACAAGGAACTATCATCTTAAGGCATTTCATATAATGGAAGGCACTAGAACAACACTCCAAGCTAGGCATACATCACATAAGAGGTCACTTCATAAGTAGCTTCAAGTCATACTTGTGCCATGCATGAATGGCATCCCATACTACCACTCACACTAAGTACTCCTTTAGGCTAGCTTACTCCATGCTAACTATCTTTCATTCTAGTCTATCAAAGAATAGCATACTACCATGCTAGACCTAACTACCATGGAAAACATACTATCATACAACTTAACTATCAAAGGAAGGATACAAGTACCAACCTAGCCACCATGCAACCATTCAATAAGATGCAAGCTATCCTTAAGAGAGTATGGATCCTCAACCCTAAGCTATCCTTAGGAGAGTATAGTGTCTCAATCCTAAGTTACCATAAAATCGTCTTGGCCTAACCAAGTCAAGCTACCATGAAGAGCATTCTAACCATGCTAGTTCAAGCTACCCATAGGAGAGCATAGATCCTCAATCCTAGGATACCATGCCTATACTAAAGTAAGCTACCATGAAAATCACCCTATCAATGCTTGTTCAAGCTAACCTTAGGAGAGCTTAATCCCTCAGTCCCAAGCTACCATGAGATCTACCATCCCAAGCTACATAATTCAACTATCCATGAAGCAATCATAAGACTCAACCTCAGGCTAGTCTATTCTAACAAGCATGATTCATTTTAGGTGATTAACCTTTCACATTCTACATATATGCAAGATATCTCATCATAATATACTCACTTTTTATGCCCTAATGATCAACATTATGACTTCAAGCCCTACATTCAAGCTTTACTCCACAATCATCATACTAGTCTAGATCACAATACATACTAGTCACAAGTCTTAGGCATAGCTAATTCTAAGCATAATTCATCGAAGTCTCAAATCTAGCCATTTAGATTCATGTTCTATCATTCATACATAAGTCTAGTTGAATTCATGATTTCATATCACAAATCTTGAATAAGTCCCATTCATCACAACAATCCAAGATAATCTAGCAAGAATCATCAATTCCTCATCATAAGACACAAACCCACATACTTTGAAAATTAGGGTTAATCAAGAAATTCACATAAATTCTTCATAATTTCATGAATCAACACTAAATTAATCATATATGAGTAGTATCCAACTGTTTGGAATCATACCCACCTAAAATCCATACATTGGAAGCAACCCTAACTTGATTGGCATTCTTCTTCACAAATTTGGGGGAAATTCTAGGGGACTCTGATGTTTGCGTAACCAATGACAGAACTTCCAATGCAAGTGTCTACGATCGTACAATACTATAATAACCCAACCAAGGGTTAGGGTCGAGTCCCAAGGGAGTAGTTTTGAGAATTAATAGAAAAAAAAAATTAAGTTCTTACTAGTCGTAGCTAAACACATTAACGATTAAAAAAATTATAAATTAAAAGGGGGTACACAAAAGTGTCAAATATCGATTTGGGAGTTTTGTCATAAATCTAGAAAAAATAGTAAAATCAAAGAAATATATAAATGAGAGGGGATTCTTGGGATGTGACCGCAATATATGTTAATCTAAATCGTTGGGTACATGCTTACAATTGGAAATTTGCAAGATAATAGTGACTAGGCTAAGCTTTAGATGGAAATAAGTTCCCTCTCGGGCAACTTACCTCGTTTCAAATAGGTTCCTCTCAGACACCCATTTGCCATATGAAGACAGCATACGCCTTACCCCACTCACCCTCTCAAGCTCAGTGTTAGGATATGGGAGTAGGGCTTACCCTCTCGGGCTGAACCTCATGTCGACCCACTCCTTAGGCCATCAGTCTAGCAGTCTTGGTTTCACGACCTCTCTCTCGAGCAACCTGAAAACACATGGGTGGTTTGTAATTGCAACTACAAACCCATTAAATTAAACCACAACCACTAGGTGAAATCACTATTAAAATACATCTAACCTATCAGCAAGCAAAACCCAACAATAATTTCAACACATATTTGCTAAATCACACCCCAAGAATGGGGGTTTTTAGCCATACATCAAGAGAATGAAATTTATACCTAAGTTAGCTTGCATTCAAATGGGTATGAAGATTTAGGCCTTCTTACAGGCCAAGAATGAAGAATCCAAGTGAGCCAAGTCCAAATCCTTGGAGATGAAACCCTCTTCTTCTTCAAGTTTCCAAAACCCTCTCCAAACTAAAAGAAAAAATAAAAGCAGTAAAAATTATATTAAGAATCTGATATTGTCTTATGATATATTCTCTATAACTCTCAACGAGTATTTATAGTTTTCAAAAATCTGTGTTGCAATGGATCATTCTGCCACATTAGTCGGAATCACCGAACAACTCGGCGATTTGCCCTTTAGTGTAGTTCATCGCCTTCTTGCACCATCCTTCGGCATCATAGTGCTTTGGGTCATTAGACAACATAGTACTGCTTCGTGGAAGTTCTCGGCGATGCGGCGCCTGCTCCCTTGTTCTGCCGACTGGATCCTTTCCTTCAGGCTTAGCACACTAGAACAAAAGGAGAAGTGAGACCTTTCGGCGATTCGCCAAGTGGACTCGACGATCCTCAGGCCTTTATTTCCTCAGTTTTTTCATCATTTTTGCTTTTTTTTGCGAAGTAGTGTCCATGCTTTCCTTCAATCTTCAAATACCTTAAACTTAAGGATTTTCATTAGATATTGAGATAAAATAAGCATTTGAGGACATAATTTCTATTAAACTATAGCCTTAAATGAGTCAAATTTATGGACTCATCAACACCCCTAACTTAAACTTTTGCTTGTCCTCAAGCAAACTAGAGTTCAGCTGTTCACAAAGGGTGTCTCAAATAGTTCTACATAAAACTCAATTATGAATGTACACAACATGACTCACATTACTGATGCAACGATCAATTGTGTACTTAAAGATTCAAGTTGTGACACACCATTACCAGATATTCTCATGCTCGTAGTACTTGCTACTTGTGCAAGTTCAAGCTCAACAAAAAGTATCTAAATTCCCTCACATAAAGAATGATTCCATATTCACAAATAGAGGTTAATCATTTCAAGATTAGGAATTATACGCAACGCTCACACTCAAAAAGAGGAGCACAATGCATGTTTTCACCCATAGATTTGCCCTTATTTTCCAATCGACTTTCAATTTGGCTTACTCAAGATCAAAAAAGGTCTTTTCAAGGCTTGTAATGGGGCTGAGTGCAAAGTTATGGTTATTTATGCTCAGTGACTTCTTCATCCCCATGAGGTGTGGTGTTACCAAAACATCCTTTTCCTTTCCCTGATCACTTTTTCTTCCAGTTCTTCTAAGTCATCCTTTTATTCACTCTCCATGTAGTCCTTGGAAACCCAATTTCTTTTGCAGTTTTTATTCCACAATTTGTTTTTAAAGGTTTCCATTTGTTTTGCAATACCATGGGTTAAGGGAGTCTTTTCTTGCACTTCTTGACTTCTCCTTTTCCTTTTCACCACACTCCCAACTTAGGCTTTTGGCCTAAGTTGGTTATTCACTAAACCACAAATGAAAAGGATTATAGGTAGTGGGTCAAGTAAGGTCTAGGGTTCATAAAGGTTCTTCCAAAGAAAGGTAAGGCTCAAGGGGTGTTCAAAAGAGTTTCATATGCTCACGAGTAGGCCACAAAGGAGGTATATGTCAAATTTGGCTCACACTCTTTAAAGTTGCCTAAGTCATCTCAAGAGTACACCTTTCTAAATCAATCAGGCTAATGGGGCAAATCTAGGTTTATTTATGGATTGTTCAAAGTAAGCTAATCACACAAGGCATCGACACTTAAGTCAAACAAGACTACACACTTTCGCTAGTGTGCAACGGTCATTACAAGAGAATCAATTCGATAGATGGCTAATCACAACAAGATGCAAAGAGTTCACATATTGTCTATGCAACTTCATTTTGTCTCGTCTTAGTCTTACATTCATGTTTGTTCAATTGAGAGCACTATTCAAATCATTAGTATTGATCGAAATCGAGACTTAAATTTGCAAAGGAACAGCCACTTCCAGAAGGTTCAAATCAATTTTTTAATTTTAAAACAAAAAGGGGAGCCATGAGCTCAAACATTCACAGAAAGCAGTGTAAAACAATTTAAAGCAGATAACCCAAATATAAACAAAAGACGAATATGTCCACACAATAGGTGTGGGCCTCACCCCACCACAAATAAAAATCGTATGTCTTCAAATGCAAATGACACAGAATCCAAAATGTAAAATAACGAAAGACAGAGATGGAGGTAAAGAAGTAATCTTGGCTATGCGGTTTCTCTCCCTGTTGGAGTCTAAATAGCTGATGTAGCAGTCTGAGCATGGGCATCAGTACCCGGGGTCATGCTCGAGGTTTGGGCATCAAGAATCAGAGCTATCTCTAAAGCATCAACATTGCTAGGTCCACTAAGAGTGACCACCTGAGGATTCGCCCAATAGGCATCCACATCGGCATTGAACTCCCAGGCCCATGAAGTTACTTTATAGGTTCGTGTAATCTTTGAAATGGTCTTCCGACCCAAAGACGCATAGACTTCCCTAGCTCCCCTTGCCCTTTCCCTTATCTTCCTTCCCACCAGACGTGGGCAGTGTAGTAGCCTGGACTTTAGATGTAGTGGCCTCCTCATTTACTGCCTTCCCCTTAGCCTTCTCTTGTTCTGATACGATTCTGTCAGCAACTTTTGGTTTCACCATTTCTTCAAATCCTTAAGGAAACGTTTAGAAAACATTCAACCAGACTCACGATAAAATGGTTGCATATAGAATTGCTGCTCAAGTAGGTAAAGGGGGGCTCTTTTCTGTGAATCGCTGATATTTTTCGGCGAGCAAGACCTAGCCCGCCGAAGACTATAATGCACAAAGGGTCAGGAGTTGCAGAAAAAGGGAGATCAAAAGTGCTCTTAGTGAGTCGCCGAGTGCTTTTGGTGACCTCAAGCTTCTCGCCGAAAGTGGCAGAATTCACCTATCAAATAAAGCACGAAATTAAAGGCTAGGTGGGGAGATTAGGAGAAACGCCGAGTGGTTCGGCGAGCTCGACCTAGCTCACCAAATGACCCAATGTGCTTATTCTCTATCCATACTCTCGAATTCAGTTCCACAAAATATACTTATGCGTAAAGCACCAACATACGGGATTTCAACAATTTACACAAGTTGAGAAATATTTTTGAACTAACATAGATATAAATGAGACCATTCAGAGAGACCCATCACATTTCAACAAGATAAGGATGCTGCAAATGAGTATATATCCTATAGAATAATTTTCAAGTTTTGGACTACCAACCTTTAAAGATGACTACGATAAAACTGAAGTGCTAGGCAGTAATGTACTCCCAAATCCACGCACAAATCAGCAACCAAGATACTTATGGAATGCAAAAATATAGAAAATGCTAACTAGGTGTGAGTTTGTCAAGTTTGAAAGTGAGCAAACATGGGGAGTTTTAAACTTTAAAACCTTTTACCGTTTAGAGTTGTCCAGTACGCACCCATTCAGCGACATTAATCGCACCAGTGACCCACTCCGCGATTCACCGAGTGGTCACTTACCCCGCCAATTTCCATAGGATCTTCAGTTTCTTGGGGGTCAAGATGGCGGTCTTAATCGTGGACGCCGAACGGGTTGGCGATTCGCCAAAATGCTCTTTGAGCTCACCGAGTTTTACAAGCTCCGAGTTGAAATTGTATTAAGCCAAACGACGGATCAAGTCGGGCACGCTAACCTCTTCAGTGATTTACCAACTGGATCATTTGCCGCCAATCTGCATTTTCTAAATACTTTCCTCATTTAAACATGCACAACTAACACACCATTATTCACCAAAACAAAAGTAAAGCAATTAAATTGGTTTTGGGTTGCCTCCCAAACAACGCCGTAGTTAAACGTCGTGCCACGACGCAGGTCAACGGTCAAACCTCATTTTTGGGATTGAACCTAGTGCAACAATGTAATCCCAATTGTTCATTTGGATGGAGTTGAGGCATACATGACCGAAGAGAGTTTCAATTAGCTGGATAGATCTAGAGTGAGAGCCGATCATCTGAGTTAGCACTTCTACATTTTATCTAATCTCCTCTAACACTCTATCTTGCTCATTTAGCTTTTGGACAATGATTAATAACGTATCCTCGATACGTCTATTTTCATTGTCCATAGACCTTCCCTGTTCGGTAGGTGATATGCATTTGCTCTCCTTTTTAGACATCACCTCCAGTTCCTTGACCCTTAGGGTTAAGTTATTCATCTGACCCAGTCAAATGTTCAATTGTTGGTCCTTCTCAGTATCCTTGTTTGTTTTGGCCACAAGGTCAAGGAGTTCAGCTGCGGTTTCATAGGATTAGCTCTCAAGACCACCCGGGATAAGTCGATCGATTAGTCTTTTGTTTCTGGGATTAAGACTCCTATAGAAGCACTCTAATAGAACTAGATCGGGAATTTCATGAGTTGGGCATTGCATCAGCAGTGCTTTAAACCTCAGCCATGACTCATGAAAAAGCTCATCTTTCATCTGTTCGAAGGTCAGGTTACTGTCCCTGAACATCATCACTTCTATAGACAGGTGCTCTATTGTTTCATAGTCATTAACGTCACTCATCTCTCTTGTTTCTGTAAAAACAAACAAAAAAACCATAACTACAAATTAAGTAAGTAGAACTACAACTAAGAAGAACAACAATTTTACTTAACTAGCAAATTCTCAAGTAACAACACTCCCCGGCAGCGGCGCCATTTTGATGTGTGCGTAATCAACGACACAACTTCCAATGCAAGTGTCTACGATCGTGCAATAGTATAATAACCCAACCAAGGGTTAGGGTCGAGTCCCAAGGGAGTGGTTTCAAGATTTAATACAAAAATAAAATTAAGTTCATAATAGTCGTAGCTAAAGACATTAACGGTTAAAAACATTGTAAATTAAAAGGGGGGACACAAAAGTGTCAAATATCGATTTGAGGGTTTTGTCACAAATATAGCAAAAATAGTAAACTCAAAGAAATCTATAAATGAGAGGGGATTCGTGGGATGTGATCGTAATATATGCTAATCTAAATCATTGGGTATGTGCTTTGGATAGAAAATTTGCAAGATAATAGTGACTAGGCTAAGATTTAGATGAAAATAAGTTCCCTCTCGGGCAACTTAGCTCGTTTCAAATAGGTTCCTCTCGGACACCCATTTACTGCATGAAGACCAGCATACGCCTTACCCCACTCACCCTCTCGAGCTCAGTGTTAGTATATGGGACTAGGGCTCACCCTCTCATGTTGAACATCATGTCAACCTATTCCTTAGGCTATCAGTTTAGTGGTCTTGATTTCACGACCTCTCTCTCGAGCAAGCCGAAAACACATGGGTGATTTCGTATTTGCAACTACAAACTTATTAAATTAAACCACAACCACTAGGTGAAATCACCATTAAAATACATCTAACCCATCTGCAAGCAAAACCCAACAATAATTTCAACACATATTTGCTAAATCACACCCCAAGAATGGGGATTTTAGCCACACATCAACAAATAAAAATTTATACCTAAATGAGCTTGCATTCAAATGGATATGAAGATTTAAGTCTTGTTACAGGCCAAGAAAGAAGAATCCAAGAGAACCAAGAACAAATCCTTGGAGATGAAACCCTCTTTTTTTTTAAGTTTCCAAAACCCTCTCCAAACTTAGAGCAGAAATAAAAGTATTAAAAATTATATTAATAATCTGATATTGTCTAATGATATATTCTCTATAACTCTTAACGAGTATTTATAGCTTTCAAATGTGTTGCGTTGGATCGTTCGCCGACATTAGTCAGAATCACCGATCAACTCAGCGATTCACCCTTTAGTGTAGTTCATTGCCTTCTTGCACCATCCCTTGGCATCACGTGCTCTGGGTCATTGGGTGATATAGTAATGCTTCGCGGAAGTTCTCGGTGATGCGCCGACTGCTCCCTTGTTCCGCCAACTTGATCCTTTCCTTCAGGCTCAGCACACTGGAATAAAAGGCGAAGTGAGACCTTTCGGCGATTCGCCAAGTGGACTCGGCGATCCTCAGGCCTTTATTTCCTTGTTCTTTTCAGCCTTTTTGTTCCTTTTTGCAAAGTAGTGTCCATGCTTTCCTTCAATCTTCAAATACCTGAATGTTAAGGGTTTTCATCAGATATTGAGATAAAATAAGCATTTGAGGACACAATTTCTATTAAAATGTAGCCTTAAATTAGTCAAATTTGTGGACTCATCAGATTCTATGGGTGAAATAACCCATAGAGGAAGAGCTAAACTTACCTTAATCAAAGCCCTAGCACAATCCTTTAGAAATACAGCCTTTGTTCTTGACCTTAGCTTCAACCCTAACTTCTTCTTCAATGGAGGTTCTTCTTAGAGAGAGACATATTTGAAAGAGGAGTGATTTGGGGTTTTGAATTGAGTCTAATGTAAAAGTGAATTAAACTTGGGGCTAAGGACTTAAACTAGTCTAAATAGGTGAATAAAAGACATACAAAATGACCCCTACTTAAACCTAGTCGAATAGGAATTTACCCAAATGTCCCTCATTTGGCAGCCCCGTCCCAGGCACCACCGCCACTTCGACAGTCCGTGAAGGGCACCATGGTCCAAGTTTGGTTTACTGAATGGAAGAGCAATAGGCCGGTAGGAGTGGGTCCTATAGATTGGGAAGTGTTTAAGAAAGAATTCCTTGATAGGTTCTTTCCCCATGAGAAGATGGAGGCAAAGGTGGAGGATTTTATCAACCTTAGGCAAGGTAGCATGAGTGTGTAAGAGTACTCCTTGAAATTTACCCTATTGTCTAAGTATGCTCCATCTTTGGTGTCTAACACTGAGGGATGAGATGAGTAGATATGTGAAGGTTGTGTCTGAGTTAGTTGAGGAAGAGTGTCGTATGACAATGCTCCATGATGACATGAATATATTTAGGCTTATGGTGTTTGCTCAACAAATTGAGGAGTTCAAAATTAAGAAAATGAATAGGGAGATGAAGAGAACTAGGTCCGATGAGCAAGGTCAACCAAGGTTCAAAAAGAGATCTTTTAACAAAGATTATTCAAGCACTCCTAGGGTTAACCAAGAGAAAGGTAGTGGACCTCCATTTTCTAAACCTACTTGCCACAATTGTGGAACGAAGTATCATGGAAAGTGCCTAGCCGGTACAAATGGGTGTTATGGTTGTGGAAAGAATGAACACCAAGTGAAAGATTGCCCTACTCTTATGACCAAAGAAAGAGAGGCCAAACAAGCTTCTCTGAATGACCCGAATTCTAATGCTCCAAAGAAAAACCGTTTCTATGTACTTCGGGCTAGAGAGGACAAAGGAGCTCTTCCGGATGAAGGCAATGGTATGTTGATTATTTCTTATAGTTGTGAATGTCTTGTTAAGGTCCCTATGTTATTTTCATGTTAAGACTTAGTATGGGTTTACTCCCAAGGGGGAGATAGTATGTTGAATTGTAAGGTTGTTGATAGTTCCGTTATCATTATCTCTTTCCTTCTATTCCTATTCAAGCTTGAGACCAAGAGTTCCTTATATCTTGTTTCATGTTTTGGAGTGAAGTGTGATTATGTATTTCCATGGTCTCCTTATGATATGTATGTTCTTGATGAATTCATGTTTAATGAGAAAATGAGTTTTCATGATTTATGTTCCTCATATTGATGTGCATTTAGTATGAGTTGCCTATATGCTTCATGAGGTGAATTGTTGACCATGCCTAAATGTGCTTTTGAGAGTAATTGCATAATGTGCCTAATGATGTTATGATGAGAATTATTTGAGTTGGAGAAGGTAATTCCTCCAATGAAATGAGAAATATTGAAGTTATCATGCATAATGAGTTTGTAGATGTAGTTCCTACTTTCTTATGTTGCATGGAGTATGTTTGAGATGGAGTTGATGTTTCCTCCTAGTTTTGTGCATTTTTTATGATGTTTCATGCATGATGGGCTGCTAGTCTTGAGTCTTTAATTCCTTAAAGTGTCATTCTAGGACGAATGTTCCTAAGGGGGAGATAATGTAACGACTAGGAAAACTAGTAAGTGAAACTAGTGCCTAACGAGTGTGTGATTGAGTTTGATAAGGGGCTTGAAGTTGTAAAATGAGTTCCTGGGCTTTGGTTGATGGGTTTAAAGGTTAAACGTCAAGGTATGACCCCCCGAGGACAAACCAAGGGTCTTTGAGGAGGACCCTAAAGCCTAACCCCAAGGCTACCCCAACTTAGATAAATCTACCAAAAATCTATGAACTACGGATAGGACCTACTGGGCGTAGGTCCATCCACGCCTCATGGGGGTGGTCCGTAGGTCAAGGCCTCTAATGGTGACTTGCAGACCCAAACCACGGACCTGCAGGATGGGGCATCACCCAACCTACGGTCCGTAGGTCTATGAGTGTAGGTCGCCACTGCAAGTCTGCCCAATCTCGGCCAAGGTAAGGGTTAAATGGTAAATTCCTAATTAATTGGCTATGGGTTGGGGATGGTTTATTTTTATTAATTAGAGTTATTTAGGGCTTTTAAAAGTATTAAACGCCCTTTTTCAATTCATTATTCTCAAAACACAAAATTAGAAACTACCCTCCTCTCTAAATATTCTCTCTCTAGAAACCACCATTGGAGAAGAAGGAGTCAAGCTTTGAAGCTCAAGATCTCACCTTTCTCACCCAATTTTCGTGGAGTTTCATCAATATAGGTATGATAGTCTTCTTCCTTGATTAAGTTTCATTCAAGTATCCCTTTCAAAAGATGATTTCAAGTTTCCAAAATCCCCACAAAAGTTAGGGTTTCATTCTATGCATGGGTTCGATTCCAAAACGTTTTCAAAGGTTTATATGTAATGAATTATGAATGGATTGTTGAATTAATGATGAATTATGATGAATTTCCCCTATGAACCCATGATTCCCCCAAAATCCTAAGTTGTGAATTGTGATTGGGAATTCATTGATCATGAAAGTATGTTGAATTGTTTATGTCTATATTGAATTATGATGTTCCCCTTATCTAATGTATTATTGTAGATGTTTGGGTTGAGATTGATTCATAGCCTTGGAGGGAAATTTCATGAAGGATATATGTATGATCATGATGTGAAGTATATGTGTGTGATCTCAATGAAAGTATTATGATCATGTTTAGAATGCAATTGTGTTATGATTGAAAGTTATTCTCAATCAACACTTATGAATAATGATGATAGAATGTAAATGGTTTCTTCAATGTAATGTTGTATCTTGAATTGGTAGGTTTAAGCATCTTGTGTTTTGTATAAATGAAAGCAATGATGAATATCATATCTTGAATTGGTAGGCTTAGGCATCCTCTTCTTGTGTGAATTAAAGTAATATTGAATGATGTACTTTGAATTGGTAGGCTTAGGTATCCTCTTCTTGACTATCTAATGTATCTTGACTAAATGAACGTGAATCGGTAGACCTAATGTTAGTAGCCCTTTCATAAATGATAAATGAACTATTCTAGGCTTTGTCTTGAATCGGTATACTTAATGTTGGTAGCCCTTCCATGAGGAGTCTATGAATGAATGAATGAAAAACCTTGAATCGGTAGACTTAATGGTGGTGGCCCTTTCATGTGTGAAATGATGAACCTTGAATCGGTAGACCTAATGGTGGTGGCCCTTTCTTGTGTATTCAATGAGCTATCCTCATAATGTACCTTGAATCAGTAGACCTAATGGTGGCCCTTTCATGTGTAATGTACTTTGGGTCAGTAGACTTAATGTTGGTGGCCCTCTCATGTACAATAATGTTAATGTGAATGAACTACTCTATGGGAATGGACACTAAGTATCGAGTGGATATGGTAAGATGGAATATCTCCTAACATTAGGCCGGGTTTCAATGAACGTCTTTCTTATCCCATAACTATGTGCCCGCATAGGTTATTAGCTAATGGATCCACCTAAGTTAAAATGTTACCGGTCGTACCTTAGGCAAGTAGACCAACCCTTTATGGTGTGGGATAGACACCGGATTCCATGTTAAGCTTACATGGTATATGTAACACCCCGTATTTCTAATGACCTAAGCTAGAACCTAACTTGTAGTCTAGTATCCTAATGAAGTCTAAACGTAAGTTTAAGGTCCTAAAATAATGTACCAAGCTTAGCACTAGGGTTCTAGTGCCTAAACGTCAAGGGACGACTTCCTTAGGATCCCCCCAAGGGTCCATGTGGTCCTAAAAGCTGTCCAAAACAGCCTCATCCATGAAAAGGCAACCTACAAGGCATAGGTTGACTCACTCCCCATAGGTAGGGGTCGTGAGTCCACACTTGGTTTCGACCATGGCCCTCCAAACTGCCTAGCCACATTCCCAATCCACGAGTGTGCAGTACAGAGCGTGGATTGATTCGCACCTCGTGGATTGGTCTCGTGAGTTGAGACTTAGTCTCCTCACCAAGTCCTCTCATGATCCTTCTCTGACCCAAACCACGAGTGACCAGTACGGTCCGTGGTTTGGACCACACCCCGTGGACAGGGACTCGTGAATGGGGGCTTGAGTGGACTGCTTTGAGACGGCCATGTAGGAGTAGTTTAGTAAATCACTAATTAATTTGTTTAAAGGTTGGGACAATTATAATTAGTTATTCTAAGTATATTAAAGTATTTTTAGGTATTAAAACAAGTCTTCAACCCATCACAACTCACAACTCACAACTCAAAATCGAAACCCACTTCCATCTCAAAACATTCTCTCTCTAAACCCCATGGAAGAACAAAGAAGGAGCTCGAGATTAGGGTTCAAGCTCCAAGCTTTTCACTCCAATTTCATGGGATAACATCAATTAAGGTATGGGGACTTTGATTCATGGAACACTTTTCTCCATGATGCCCTTCAACTCTTGATTTTGAACTTGATATATTGTTCAAAAACAATGGTTTCTATTCCAACCATAGGTTCTTCCTAAAAACGATTCTATTATGTTAATTGCACAATATTATGGATGATTTGATGTTTAATGGTGACTTTCTTTGTAAATTCCCCTTGAACCCATGAACACCCCTATGATCCCAATTTCAAGTATTGTGATGGGTGTATTGATGCAAGATTATTGCTATGAATTGTTTCTATGTGAATTTAGTTATTGAATCTTGTTTTGTTCATGCGTATTGTAGTATCTTTGAGTGTAATTGTGAGACATGATTCATGACCTTGAAAGGGGGTAAATTGCTATGGTTTGTACAGGTTGATGACAGTTGTGTATAACCTAGTGATTCACTTAGAAAGTAAATCTCCAATGACTAGTATGTAAAGTATGGTATTGTTGAAAGCTTGTTCTTCCCTTACCCTTATACTTGATGATGCATGAATAGTCTAGCATGATGATGGTGTATTGTGTTGATCAAAAGTCTATTTCTCATGAAAAACACTATTAATGTAATGTGAAAGTCCTACTCACACACTAATGTTGATTCTAAGGTTGAAAGTACATTCTCACCTTTAATGAATCTATGAGCTACTTTGACGGATTGTATTGAATGAGTGATAGAGCATTCCTTTACACATGCTAATGCATTTCAAGACATAATCATGTATAATTTGGGAAATAATGCTTAGCACCGAGTGGATATGGACAATGAGGTAAAGGCCCTCCCGCCAATGCAGTAGTGAGGGTCATCCAAAGTGAAATCATGAGATGGATACCCCTCCGCCAATTCAATAGGGCGGGTTTGTAGAAGCAATCTTCCTATCCCATAACTATGTGCCAACATAAGACTTAGCTAGTGGATCCCCCTAGATGCTATACACTTAGTCCTATCTTAGCCAAGTAGGACACCTTCTTCAGTGTGGGGTTACACGACACCGAATTCCATGTAGCTCACGTGATCTATGTCGGTTATGCTATTCCTCCCTAAATAAATGATAATGAATGAGACCTGGACTATGCTATGAGCTCTTGGTGAGTTTACTTCGTAGGAGTGGGGGTATGGGACTTCACTTCCATATTGCACAAGTGGACTTGGAAGGTTGTTGTAGGATGGTTCCTTATTATTGTAATGAGATACAAATACATACATGTGTCTTGAATGGTTAGTTATTATGAATGACCTTCCTTGTATTAAGAGTAATGTTCATAATTATTTTCCTTATTGGTGACTAATGATTATAATGAGGTTTAATAGTGATATGCATGACCAAGGGACCTTAAATGGGACACTTAGTAGGGTTGGTATTATGGGATGCCAACCATACATTGTACAATTGTTCCTTAGAGGTTGCTAAGGTGTTTATATTACCATGTAATGAGTTTAAATGTGATTATGGCTTGTGTTGTACATTGTAAATGCACGTTGGTTTCTAATCTTGACAAAGCCATACTTTTCTAACTAAAAATGTCTTTTTTATCATATTTAAGGCATTTATGCATGTTTCCATACGTAGTACATATTATGTGCTAACCCCTTTCTTTCCTTCTACATCTTAATGAGTGTAGGTTCCGGCTAGGTGACTTTTACTCTCTCCTCTGAAGAAGACTTGGATTGCTTTCTCCAAGTAGTGTCGAGTCCTCAAGTTCAAGGACGGGATTTCCTATTTTTTAGTTCTATTCTACATCACATGTGGAGACTTTCATTGATGTATAAGGGCTAAGTCCCAAAGTTTGTATTCCTATGTTTTAGATGGTTGTATGAGGCAAAGTTCAGATTTTTCCTATTACTTTCTTTTATAAAAAGTGAAGTTGGACTTCGATTGTAAAGTTTTAAATTTCCGCATTATTTCAATGTCCTATGCAATGATGATGCTAGAGGCTTGTATGAGACCTCTTCGGGGTCAAGTACGCCATGTTACGTCTAGGAGGTACTCCCGGGTTGTGATAAATGTGGTATCAGAGCATAAGGTTTTGGGAATAATATTTAGGTTGACGTCTCATGCACCACATCTAGTAGAGTCTTGTTAATGAGTGTGAAGCGTGCCACACTTATGAATAAGAGGCTATAAGATGCTTAGGAACATTCCCTTCTTTCATTACTCTTTAGTAGTGCTTAGAGTTCGTGCTCTATGAAATCCTTTATTCTAACCCTTCTCTTGTGATTATAGGAAAATGAATACAAAAAGGGCAAACTTAAGAAGAGGGGTAGAAGAGTTGGTGAATGATGATGGAGTTCCTCCCCAAGGGTCTCAAGATCCTCAAGGGCCTCAAGTTCCTCAAGTTCGAAATGATGAAGGAGCTATGACTAATGTGGAGATAAGTGTGACTCTCCAAACATTGACTCAAGGCATGACGACACAAGCACAAGCCGTGACAACCGAAGCTCAAGCCATGGCGGCTCATGCAAATAGGGAAGTTGGGCCCCGTAATATTCCTAATGCAAGCACCATGGCTTCAAGGTTAAGAGATTTTACTAGGATGAGTCCTCTTACTTTTTTGGGTTCCAAGGTGAATGAAGACCCACAAGAGTTTTTGGAAGAGATCTACAAGATAGTGGCAGAAAGCCGAACTAGCAGGGTATCAATTGAAAGATGTGGCCCAAGTATGGTTTACTCAATGGAAGGATAATAGGGATATGAGAGTGAGTCCCATAAGTTGGGAAGTGTTCAAGAAGGTGTTCCTTGATAGGTTCTTTCCACGTGAGAAGAGGGAGGCCAAGGTTGCGGAGTTCATCAACCTACGTCAAGGGGGAATGAGTGTCCACGAATGCTCCTTAAAATTCACTAAGTTGTTCATATATGCCCCCTCTTAGGTGTCTAACCCAACAGATGAAATGAGTCGTTTTGTCACCGGTGTGTCCGATGATATTGAAGAAGAGTGTCGAGCGGCAATGCTCCATGAAAACATGGATATATCAAGGCTAATGGTCCATGCTCAAAAAGATGAGGAATCAAGGCTTAGAAAGAAGAGTAGAGAGGTGAAGAGGCGAAGGCACGACAATGGAAATTCTTCTAAGGGTAAGTTTGAGGGTCAAAGTGGACCAAGGTTCAAGAAGAGGTTTTCCAACCAAGGCTCCTCCAATGCTCCAAGACCAAACAAAGATAGGGTGTCTAACCCTAAGCCTCAAGGAGGCAATAGGGGTGGACATTCCATGGATAGACTTACATGTGTCAAGTGTTGTAAGAGACATGAAGGGAAATTTCTTGCCGAAATAGGTGTGTGCTATGGGTGTGGGAAAAGTAGGAATCAATTGAAAGATTGTCCAACTCGTGCGGCCAAAGGTAAAGAGGGTAACCAAGCTACACCATGTGGTCCTAAAGATGATGCTCCCTAGAAGAATCATGTCTATGCTCTCCAATCTAGAAGTGATCAAGAGGGGTCCCCGGATGTTGTTACCGGTATGTTGCAAGTATTTTCAATTGATGGTTATGCATTATTAGACCTCGATGCCGCTTTAAATTTTGTTACTCCTTTTGTGGCAATGAAATTTGAGGTACCTCCCGAAGAATTAAATGAACCTTTTTCCGCGTCTACCCCGGTAGGTGATTTGATTGTAGCTAAAAGAGTTTATAGGAGATTTCCTATCTCTTTGTCTCATAGAGTCACTTTGGTAGATTTGGTTGATTTAGATATGTTGGACTTTTATGTCATTTTGGGGATGGATTTGCTTCATGCTTGTTTTGCTTCCATTGATTGTAGAACTAGGGTAGTAAAGTTTCAATTTCCAAATGAGCCCATTTTAGAATGGAAGGGGGGAAATTCAATCCCTAGAGGTCAATTCATTTCATGTCTAAAGGCTTGTGAAATGATTTCTAAGGGTTGTATCTATCATATTGTAAGAGTTAAGGACATTGAATTCGAGACTCCTTTTTTAGAGTGTCGCCGTAGTGAGGGATTTTCCGGAAGTCTTTCCCGATGACTTACCTAGAATTCCTCCTGAATGGTAAATAGACTTTGGCATTGATCTTTTGTCGGATACTCAACCCATATCAATTCCCCCTTATCGGATGGCTCCGGCCGAATTAAAAAAGTTCAAAGCACGACTGGAAGATTTGCTAGACAAGGGTTTTATACAACCAAGCATATCTCCATGGGGTGCCCCGATTTTGTTTGTGAAAAAGAAAGATGGGTCCCTTAGGATGTGTATTGATTACAACCAATTGAACAAGGTCACTATAAAGAACAAGTACCCTCTCCCTAGAATCGATGATTTGTTTGACCAACTACAAGGAGCGAGTTACTTTTCGAAGATTAACCTATGGTCGGGCTACCACCAACTTAAGGTGAGGGAGGTTGACATTCCTAAGATGGCCTTCCTAACAAGATATGGTCACTATGAATTCCTAGTCATGTCCTTCGGGCTAACAAATACCCCAAAGGTATTCACGAACATTATGAATAGGGTGTTTAGACAATATCTTGATTCATTTGTGATTGTTTTTATTGACGATATCTTGATCTACTCTAAGAGTGAGGGTGATCACATGAAACATTTGAGGATGGTTTTGCAAGTCCTTAAGGACAAAAAATTGTATGCTAAGTTTAGCAAGTGCGAATTTTGGCCAAGGTCGGTTGCTTTCCTAGTTCATATCGTGTCAAGCATGGGTATAGAAGTTGATCCTAAGAGGACAGACCTAGTTAAGAGTTGGGCTAGACCCCTAAGTCCCACTGACATCTGAAGCTTTTTGGGTTTGGCCAGTTATTATCGGAGGTTTGTTGAGGGTTTCTCCTCTATCGCTTCTCCATTAAAGACCTTAACCCAGAAAAATTCCAAATTTGAGTGGACGGAGGCTTGTGAGAAAAGCTTCCAAGAATTGAAGGATAGACAAGAGGACCTTCACGTTTAGCAAGTCCGGGTTCCCAATGTAGATGTTGTCTCATGAGATGCAAATTTCCACGTCTAGCAAGTCAAGGATTTCTAGTTGCAATCTCCTTGTTCCATAACTACGTGCCCCCGTAAGTCTTAGCTTAGTGGATCCACTAGATAGCTATTATGTATGTAGGTCCTACCTTGGCAAGTAATACCCTCTCTTTTCGGTGTGGGAGTAGAACACCGGATTCCATGTAGCTCACATGGTCTATGTCAGTTATGGCAATGTCTCCCAAAAGTTAAGAAATGATCTAAGATAAGGATATGAACTCTAGTCATGATTTCTTGAAGAGTTACTTAGTGTAGGTAGGACTATCGACCCTACTTATGCATTGCACAAGGGGACTCTGAGGGAGGTTATGATTAGGCTCTTTATGTAATGAAGACTATGGTCTATGTATGTTAATATGAAAGCATGTTAAGGTTGACTTTACTTATGTCAAGACATGAAGTATGATTATGAATGTGAATTACACTTATGACTTCTTAATGGGTTT
>JAJOOR010085997.1:0-37560 GCA_036250505.1 Solanum acaule | reverse complement strand
GATAGGTTTCTAAGTGTTGAAGATGAAGACTTGGTGAGTCCTCATAGATTCGAGGACAATACCCAATATGTTCTTTTATGTCTTTTTTAGTATTGTTTGAGTTGTGTACGGGATTAGTCCCGAATTTTGTACTCTAAAGTATTAGATGGTTATGAGACATCATGTATAAAGTCTAGAAAGTCTTCCGCTTGCTATTTTTAATTAAATGTTTTCTTGGTAAAGAAAGTTTTAAATTCATTATGTTTTTAGTGTTATGCGATGAATGAATGCTAAGAGGCTTGTATTAGACCTCCGAGAGGTCGAGTACGCCGGTTACGACTAGGGGGTGCTCCCGGGTCGTGACATGAGCACTAAGTGTATGGAGTTCACTTCTGAACGTGCATATTGACTGAATCCTTAAACTTAACAATCAAATTTGTTGTGTGAATAATGATTTCTTTGAAGTGAGGTACTAGTTACATTGCTGGAGAGTTGGTACCTTGGTGATTGTTGAAAGTGTATGTGATGATGTCTGTTGGTCGGTCTATGTCATTTTTCGATCCGTATGAGTTAGCTTATTGAGTCTAAACTGAAAGATTTGCACTCAGTGAAGGACATGATTAAGAAAGTCATGTGATTGATTGAATTGTATGTTGCTTCTACACAAGTATCCTTTAGAGTTTTAGTGTGTCACTTGAGGACAATCAACAAGTTTAGATTGAGGGTGTTAATATATCGTGAGTTTACGGTATTTTTAATGCATTTCACTTAGAATTTGTGTTTGTCTTGAGCTATTTTGTTATTACATATATTATTTTTATGTATACTTTTGCAGGAAATTGGTTTGGAAGCAGTTGAGAGAAAACAGGATTGTAATTGGTAGATGCAGCAACCAACGAATCCAACCACGGACCTTAGGTCCAGTGATAGCCCGTAGGTGGTGCAGCGTAGGTGAAGTTCATGAAAATCTAACCAAGTGTGGAACCACGAAAGCAAATGACGGACCGTAGGTCGAGTGACGACCCGTCCTGCATATCCGTCGATGAGATCAGAGATATAGAGTTCCAGTACCTGAACCACAGAGGTGACCAATGGACCGTAGGTCAAACCATGGTTTGTAGGTCATGCCGATAGTCAAACCACGTCCTGGATCAATTTTCCTTATTTTGTTTCCTAGCTGGCTTAGGATTTAAAACTCTATAATTATGGCATGTATTTTCCATTTTTGAGGTTAGCCATTATTGTAGACTCTTGTTTTTTGGTTTATTTTTGGAATTATTTTGCAAACTCTTAGCAATTTAATTTCCAAAATTTGGTTTATGCAATTACACTTTGAATTTCAATTCAAGATTTAGGTTTTCATATATTCAAATTGTAAGTTAAGGAATTCTTTTTACCAAATTATGAATTGTGAACTCTCAAGCATAAGTAGCTACATCTACAACTAGGGTTGTGTGAACCATGAGCAATTAACAATGTATGAATATTAACTATGTAATTCTTGAATAGTGTTTATGCATGTATTGTTAATCTTTTCGTTTACAAATCTTTCTAGCGGTGCACAACGTTAGAACTCGCCTCGTTCCTACTTGCCTTACCAAGGGTAAAGAATGAGAAAAAGATTAAACAACAGAGATTTAGTTAAGGATTTGCTGCTATCTAATAGTGTGACTTTAATCAATTGAGGAAAGGGTGAATACCTTAAGTTAATTGACACGATGACTAATCTAGGGTGCAGGTAAAGGTTAGTAAACCACACATTCCTAGATTTACCATGTCGCAATTGAAAGGTTAGTAGGAACTTTAACTTACACTTGGTAAGTCTACGGGTGTGTGCCTTACTAACCCTTACCTTTACCCCAGATTAGTCATCATATCAATTGAGTTGGGTATTCACCCTCACGTCAACTGATTAAAGTCAGACTATTAGATAGCAGCAAATCCTTAAATAAATCTTTGTTTTCTAACCTTTTTCTCATTCATTACCCCTTGGTAAGGCAAGTAGGAACGAGGCGAGTTCTAACGTTGCGCACCGCTAGAAAGACTTTTAAACTAAAAGATTAACAATAAATGTATAAACACTATTAAAGACTTACTTAGTTATTAGTTATACGTTGCTAATTACTCATGGTTCCCACAACCCTAGTTGTGAAATTCACAATTCATATTAGTCTTAACATAAATCATGAACTTATAATTAGAATAGATGAAAACCAAAATCTTGAATTGAAATTCAAAGTGCAAATTGCATAAATTAACTTCCAGAATCAAAATACTAAAGTGTTTGCTAATTAATTCCAAAAGACCAAAGAAAAAGTCTCCAATAAAAACGGAAATAACAACTTGTATTTGTAGAAACAATTTTTTCCCCTAAACAAAGCAGGAAAAAAAATAAAGAAAATTGGGTCAGATGTGTTTTTCTATTGACGAACAGACCTGCGAACTTTGGATCATCCTCGGTCTGTGGTTCACCTCCGTGGTTCAGCAATTAGAAAATATTTCAGGGGTCTTCAAACAACGGTCACACCTATAGTCCGTAGACTGGACTACAGTCCGTCCTGTCCCGCCATGGTTCAATTACTGGAAATCCACTTTCGGATAAAAAATGAAGGTCCTACAGGATGGTCCATCATTCACTTTACGGGGCGTTGTTTGCCTCCGTGATTCCACACTTGGTAATATTTCCTTGAACTCACACCCACGAACTACCAACTATGGATCGTCACTGGACCTATAGTCTGTAGTTTGGCTCCATCGACTGCTTCTGCTGCCACTTTAGTTCTTTTTCATCTCAATTGCTTTTGAACCAATTTCCTGCAAATATTGCATAAAACCATTATAACTAATAATAAAATAGCCCAAGACACACACAAACCTTATGTGAAATGCTTTTAAAATACTGTAAATTCATTGTATATCAATGAGACGCAAGTTCCATGATTAGCGTCAGGGCACTATGACAGTTACAAAGTATGAGGCCAAGTTCACTAATTTGTCCAGGTATGTCCTACTTTTACTTGCAGATCCAAGGGAGAAAGTGAGGTGATTTGTGGATGGACTAGATCATTGTTATCGTGGTCTTGTGATACGGGATGTGCGAAATGGTACCTATTCTGATGTGGTTGACACTGCTCTTCGTTCTGAGACCTATATAAAAATGGAGAAAGTTGAGCTTGAATGCAAAATGGCAAGTAATGCAGGAGGGTTTAATGGTGCTCCATCTATGGGCAAGAGTGGTTTTCATCATGGGCAGTCCAAGCCTACTTGGTCACAATCGGTGGTGCAGTCTTCTAGGAGTGATCATTAGGCTAGGCAGGGTCAATAACAAATGTAGAGGATGGGTAATAGTTTCTTCCAGTCTGGACAACATCTGAGATGTTTCACTTGTGGTAGAAATCATAATGGTCATTGTTTGGTATTGGTGGTCCTTGTTATACTTGTGGTGAAAGAGTACATATTGCTAAATTTTTTCCTAATGGAGAGTCTGGTACTGGTCAAGCTACTTCAAAGGTGCAGAGGAATGTTACAGGTGCACAAGCTCAGATTCAGCTAGCTAGGGCCGCTCCACAAGGTGCTCGGGGACAAGGTCGACATAGTGCACAGGTCGTTCATGGAGCAGGTGGACCATTGAGATTATTTTCTAGGGCCAGACAGGATATTGAGGCACCTAATGCAGTAGTCAAAAGTATTATCACTATTAATTCTCATATGGCATATGCTCTTATTGATCTTCGTTATATGTATTTGTATGTATCTCCGCCGTTTGCTATATTTTTAGAACAGAGAGTTGAGACTCTTATTGTACCATATGTGGTAATGATCCCAACAGTGGAGACTTTATTAGTAGATAGAGTGTATAGAGATTGTGTGATATATGTTCAGGGTAAGGACACAATAATTTCTCTACTAGAGTTGCTGATTTCTGACTTTGATGTGATTATGGGTATGGATTGGTTAGCATCATGTTATGCTTTGGTTGATTGTCATGCTAAGCTGATACATTTTGATTTTCTTGGAGAACTACCTTTAGTGTGGAAAGGCATGACTACTCTGGCGTAGGGAAAGCTAATATCTTATGTAAAGGACCATCGAATTATTAATCATGGGTGCTTGGGTTTTATTGTTAATGTTCATGATACTCGAGGGGAGGATGTTACTATTAATAGTCTCCCAATTGTTCGTGAATTCACTGATATGTTTCCAGAAGACTTACTTGGGTTACCTCCGATGATGAGGGAAATTAGTTCAGCATGTATTAGTGCCAGGGACTAAACCTATCTCTATTCCTCCATATCGTATGGCTCCAGCTGAGTTTAGGGAATTTAAGGTTCAACTCCAAGAGCTACTTGATAAGGGGCTCTTTAGGCATAGTGTATCACCTTAGGGTGCACCAGTGTTATTTGTGAAATAGAAAGATGGCTTGATGAGAACGTGTATCTACTACAGGCAGCGAATAAGGTAACAGTCAAGAATAAATACCTATTGCCTCGTATTGATGATTTATTTAAACAACTACAGGGTGCTACTCATTTTTCCAAAATTGAATTAAGATCAGGTTATCATTAGTTGAGAGTTAAGACCGAAGATATCTCTAAAACAACCTTCCGGACCAGATATGGGCACTTCAAAATTTTGGTGCTGTCGTTCGGACTAACTAATGCACCCGCAACATTTATGGACCTCATGGACAAAGTAATCAAGCCATACTTAGAACATTTAGTTATTGTGTTCATTCATGATATTTTGGTCTACTCACGGAGTGAGGTCAAACATGAACACCACTTGAAAGTTGTATAGCAGACACTTAGAGAACGAAAGCTTTATGCCAAGTTCTCAAAATGTTAGTCCTGATTGAGCACAATTTCCTTTTTAGGACATGTGGTGTCACGAGATGGAATCCAAGTTGATCCAAAGAAGATAGAAGCAGTTTACGATTGGACTCGACCTAATATTCCTACAAAGATACGCAGTTTCTTAGGACTGGTTGGATACTACAGATACTTTGTGGAGGGTTTCTCAAAGATTGCCGCTCCATTGACACGTTTAACTCAGAAAGTTGTGGTCCTTCAATGGTAAGATGGATGCGAAGAAGGTTTTCAGAAATTAAATATTGCATTGACTACGGCGCCAATTTTGACCTTACCTACTGCGAAGGGTGGTTTCATCATTTATTGTGATGCATCTAGAATCGGGTTGGGTTGTGTATTAATGTAGAATGGCAAAGTGGTGGCATATGCTTCTCGACAGCTAAAGATTCATGAGAAAAATTATCCGACGCATGACCTAGAATTGGCCGCAATCATATTTGCACTCAAGATTTGGGGTCACTATCTTTATGGTGAGTTGTATGAAATCTGTACTGATCACAAGAGTTTAGAATACATATTCAAGCAAAGAGATCTAAATTTGATGCAACGACGGTGGTTGGAGCTACTTAAAGATTATGATCTTACCATTTTGTATCATCTTGGAAAGGTGAATGTGGTGGCAGATGTGTTAAGTAGAAACTCTATGAGTAGCTTGGCCTATATTGTTGCTGAAAAAGGACCTATGGCTATGGATATTCAGGCTTTAGCCAATCAGGGAGTTCAAATTAATCATACATTGCCTAGCAGGTTGCTTGCAGGTATGGTGGTGGAATCATCCTTAGTTGGAGAACCCAAGACTTGCCAATATAACGATCCTCAACTTGCTAGACTATGAGATCGAGTGCAGAATAGGGGTGTGAAGTCATTCTCTATTGATGGCGAGGGTGCTTTATGTCGACATGGGATATTGTGTATTCCCATGGTAAGTAATGTGAAACAGCTAATATTGGAAGAGGCTCAATATCATGATACTCCATCCACCCAAGCGCTACAAAGATGTATCAAGACTTGTGTGTATTGTAATGGTAGAAAGGTATTAAGGCTGACATCTTAAAACATGTGACTATTTGCTTAAATTGTCAACATGTCAAATATGAACATCAAAAACCAGGTGGAGTAATGCAAAACTTGATTATCCCAGAGTGGAAGTGGGAGAGAATTACTATGGATTTTGTCATTGGGTTTCCTAATACTTTCAAGTAACATGACTCAGTTTGGGTGAATGTGGACAGACTCACAAAATTTGCCCATTTCATACAAGTTCGGGTTACTCATATCGCAAAGCAGTTAACGAATAATTTCCTTCAAGAGATAGTTCAGCTTCATGGGGTGCGTATTTCAATAATATCATATCGAGATACATAGTTCACTACTGAGTTTTTGAAGTTCTTTCTAAAGTCCTTGGGTTCACAAGTTGAGTTGAGTACAACCTTTCATCCCCAAACTGTTGGATAGTCTGAATGAGTTATTCAAATCATGGAGGACATGCTTAGAGCTTGTGCAATTAATTTTGGTGGTCATTGGGATGATCAGTTGCCTCTGGCAGAATTTGCTTATAATAATAGCTACCAGTCAAGTATACAGATGGCAACATATAAGGCTTTATATGGTTGCAAATGTCGATCACCAGTCGGATGGTTTGAACCCGGTGAAGCACAATTATTAGGTCCAAATTTGGTTCAACAAGCATTAGAGAAGGTTTCATTGATACGAGAATGACTTCGGACAACACAAAGTAGACAAAAGTCCTATGCAGATAAGAAAGTCTGTGATGTGTAGTAATGAGATTCAAACGAAAAGGGAAGCTAAGTCCTAGATACATCGGTCCTTATGAGGTTTTGGATCGAATTGGGTTAGTGGTGTACAAACTTTCTTTACCTCCAGGATTGTCTTCAATAGATCTGTTGTCTCACGTGTCCATGCTTCGATAATATATTCATGATGATAGCCATAATATCTAGCTAGAAGATGTGGAGCTTGACAAGAATTTAGCATATGAGGAAGGTACAATATTTATTATTGATATGCAAGTGTGCCAGTTGAGGTCAAAGAGGGTAGCTTCAGTAAAAGTGTTGTGGTACAATCATCCAGCCAAGGAGGCTACTCGGGAGTCTAAGGCAGGCATGTAGGATAGATATCCTCACCTATTTGACACGTCAGGTATGATTCTAGATTGGTTTTAGGACGAACGTTATTTTAAGTTAGGGAGAATGTAGTATTCCTTTTTTTAATGAAAGGTTAATTGGTATTTTCACCAATAATTATTATAGTTATTAAAAGTATTACAAAGAAATGGGCTAAACCTAAATATTTCTGCTTCTCACTCTTTAGTTACATAAAGGAGTAAAATATTAGGGCAGCTCATTCCTTAATTCTGGAGAAGAAAATAAAAGGGAAAACATTTTTGGGAGTTCATAGACGGATACAAAACCTTTTACCATTGTTTTGGTGATAAGTTGAAGGTTTTGAACTTCTAGTTATTGTGTGCTCTTGCTAGCTCAAACCTTAACCTAAGTAGTTAGGCATTCTTCTGTCTAAAGAAGAACTAAAACTATGTTTTTATTTAAAAGAAACCTATGTACTGAAATTTAAAGCCATTGTTGGCTATGAACTGATGTAGCAAACAAAATTGGTGCAGCAACCGAAATTCCTATTTTCGTTTAAGATTATTTATGCGCGGTTTGGCTATTTGGGAATACAATGCTAATTTATGGTGCAGAAAATTCACTAATTAAGTTTGGTTAGTGATGTAGAGATATTCGTTTATCCTAAATCCATGGTTTAAGGGTGAGATATTAAGGTGTAATGCTAAGCTTTAAAGTTAGGGATATTGAGACTTGGCCCTGACTAGCATAATTAGTATCCTTGATCAATATTTTGCATAGATTGAGGTCATTGGGGGCTGTTTAGTTGGTGTTCTACATGTGCGAGGTTGTCGAACTTATCATAAGCGAGGTAAGTGAGACTTTAAGCTTTAGTACTTGTTTTTCAAACCTACTTTAAAATGTGTTTTATTAGTCTGGTCCATATGTTGGGACAAGGATGTGCTTGACAAAATACTAAATATTCTTTTATAAGTTATATGTGGCGTGATATTGGATATCTTTCCTCATTATCGTGACATAGTTACTAGGAGCACACATAGCTATCATAAAGTGTTTCAGGCATACCTATGTTGTCATAACATGTTAGGGGCCTTGTACATGTTGTCGTAGTATACTTTGGGGCATTGTATATGTTGTCGTGGATTTGTTGGGGTGCGAGGACAATCTCTTTCACTGCCGTTTATGACAAGCTTTGAGTGTCGATTGAGTTTGAGACATTTAGAGTCCTGTATGAACAATTGGTTGGAATTATTGATCATTATATTATAAAATATATTCAGGTGTATCATTACGTGTTTGTGGTATAGATGTATTTTCTAACACTTGTTCCAGGGATATTAAGGTAGCAAGTCGAGGATCTTACTAGGTTATATTTACATATAGCTCACTCCTTACCTACATGTCTATAAAGATACTATTGCAAAGGGTGAGACTAGTGGTTGACGAGCTCTTTCTTTTGTATTTTGCTGCTGAGGTGATCCTTCGCATTGTTCGTGGAGGCTACTGTTTCACTTTTTTTGTAATTATAGTTATGACTTCTTTTCTTGGGGTTTGCATACCCGAAATTTGAATTGATGCTCTTCTAATAGATGCTCCATGGTCTTATTATGGGAATGGGCTAAAGGCATATTAGTTAAGTGATGTTTTCTTTTCATAAATCGATATACAATTTTGGTTGGATAGTGATTTCGTTTTGATGAGTATTGATGAGTTTTAGAGTTGCACATGTCTTATATTTGTGCATAAATGATTTTGTAAGTGTATGCATATTGGTACGCCTGGCAGGTGGTGTTAACGGGTGTTAGTCATGTTAGGGGGTGTTTCGGGATGTTACATTGAGTCAATTTCTTTTGTAAATGAGTTTCTAGAAGTGTTTCTTGATGATCTTCCTGATATTCTTTTTGAAAGGGAAATAGAATTTTGTATTGACCTTCTCCGAGATACATACCCTATCTCTATTCCTCTTAACGTATGTCCCCGGTGAAACTTATGGAAATAAAGAATCTATTAAAGGACTTATTGGATAAAGGTCTCATCTGATTATGTATTTCTCCATGGGGTGGTCTAGTTTTGTTTTTCCAAAAGAAATATGGTTCGTTTTATATGTGTATTAATTACCAACAATTGAACAAGGTTACAGTAAAGAATAAGTATCCTATCCCGAGGATCAGTGAATTGTTTGATAAAATTCAAGGTGCGAGTTTTTTCCCAAAGATTGATCTTTGGTTGGCTTATCTTCAATTGAGGGTAAGGGAATGCAATATTTAAAAAATGGCTTCCTCAACTAGGTATTGTCATTATCAGTTTGTGATAATGTCGTTCAGATTGGCTAATGTAGCGACCCCTTTTATCTATTTGGTGAATATAGTGTGTAAACAATATAGTGATATGTTTGTGACTTTGTTTATTCTTGATATCTTAATTTATTCTCAGAGTGAGAATGAGTATGCCGATCCTTTAAGGATTATCTTGCAGGTCCTCAAGGACCGAGATTTGTTTGCAAAGTTTAATAATTGTGAATTTTGGTTGAGGTTTCATTGATTTCCTTAGATATATTGATTCCAATATGGGTATTGAGGTTGATCCTATGAATACAAAATGGGTTATGAATTGGCCTAAACCTTTTCCTCTAGGGATATTCGTAGTTTCTTGGGATCGGCTGATTATTATAGAAGGTTCGTGGAGGGTTTCTATTTAATCGTCTCTTCATTGACTACGTTGATCCAAAAGAAGGTGAAACTCCTATGGTCAGAATATTATGATAAGAGTTTCCAAGATTTGAAGGATAGACTCAATTTTTCCCATATTATTATATTACTGATACGCTCAAATTACACCTCCTTAAAGAAGTATAAGCGATCGTTACCAAGTAAAGAACCCAGCTTGTAGGTTCGGGTCGATCCCACGAGGAATGTGGTTTAGACTTAAGCTTAACTCATGATTATATTCGTTTAGTCAACTTATTTCCGAGACAAGTAAGTAAAGAGGGAGTTTTTGTGAAACAAATAATTGATTGTTGCTTAAAGAACAAGTGAGCAAGATTCAAACTTTGTTGTTATCAATGAGAGAGAGAAACTAGGGTGTACGTGTTCCCCATATGTTCATAATGCGGTAATCCTAGAAATAGAAGTCCTTTCCTAGTGTATTACATGCTAAGTGATAAGTTATGTATCTCTAAATCCTTGGTTCGGCAAATAGAGAATTTCACCCCTCACCTTGGTCCGACTACGTGTGTATAATTTACTAACCCTTACCTTTACCTCATATTAGACATCACATCAATATATGACTTTGTTTTCACCCTCGCACCAATTGACAATAGACTATTAGATAGTATCACACTAAATCTATGTTGATAATTCTTTTCTTATTAACTACCTCCTTGGTCCGACAAGTAGCAACAAGGCGAGTTCTAACGTTTGCAACTGCTAAAAAGACTTCTAAAAGAAAGAATTATCAATGCATGCAATAACACTATTCAAGAATTACTTAGTTACTATTCATACTTTGTTAATCGCTAATGGTTCCCACAACCCTAGTTATTGATTTAGTTACTCATGCTAGAAAGAGCACAATTCGTAGTTGTATAAGAAGAATTCATGAACTTACTATTAGAGTAGAAGAAATCCAAAAACCCAACTTGAATTGCAAAGTTAAAATCTTCAAAACGAACTTAGGAAATCAAGAATTGCTAGAATTGCAAGTTAATATCCCAAGCCAAAAACAAGAACTAACGTAATAGTGTCTAACCTCCAAAAATGAGGTTTACATGCCCTATATATAGAAAAACATGTCCCAAATAAAAAGGAAACAAAATAAGGAAATATTGTATTTGGACGCGGTTTCGATCTACGACACTGACCTACGGACCGTGGCCTGACCTACGGTCCGTAGGTCCCTTCCGTGGTTTGGGAGTTAGGCAATTTTCCAAAGCTCAAAATCTCCACCTCTCAGTAAAAATTGATGGATCAGTAGGATGGACCGTGGTTCGATCCATGATCCATGGATCCTCCTCCGTAGTTCCATACTTAGACTTTCGAAATCATGTACTGGAACCCCCTTCTCTGAATCATTTGACGAAGCTACAGGACAGCCCGTAGGTCGATCTACGGTCCGTCATTCGTAATTGTTGTTCCACACTTAGTCAAGAATTCCCTAATTTTCCTTCGACCCTTGCCTGTCCATCTACGCCTACCACCTACGGAACGTGACTGGACCTACGGTCCATAGGTCACGTCCGTAGATATCCTTTTCTGCAACATTCTTCAGTTGTGTCTCACAACTTCCACGCCCGAACTTATTTATTGCAAACAAGATAAAAACACATTAATACCAACACAAAATGGCTCTAGACACACACAACTATTAAGTGAACTGTATTAAAAATACGGTAAATTCACGGTATATCAACACCCTCAAATTAAATTCGTTGATTTTCCTCAAGCGATGCACTAAGTCTCTAAACGACACTTGTGTATAAGCATACATTCAAGCTCAAGCAATCACATGGCTTTCTATCCCAACTCTCTTTTCTAGTGCAAATTGTGTCTCTTAGACTCAACAACCTAACTCATGCAGATCAAAATATGACAAAGATTGACCAATAGACACACTTTTTTCACAATCACAAAGGTACCAACTTTCCGACAATGTAACTAATGCCCTTACTTCAAACGAAATCCATTTTTCTTTTTCACACAATGAATATGATTTTGAGTACAAGGATTCATTTAAAACTCATGCCCAGAAGTAACTTCAAGTACAGTTAGTGCTCAATACCATAGGCTTGCCCTTATTTTCACTTCTTAGACTTTCCAACCTAGTTGCTAGGATCACTATCGGAGTTTCTTAGCTTGTAACGTAGGTTCAGGGTTAGATGTGGTACATTTGGGTACTTTTTTGTGACTTTCTGCCCTCCTTGACATTACATTAGCTTTTTACCTCTTCCGTGACTTACTTTTGGCAAATTTTCATCCCTTTTTCTTTCCCTTCTCTTTTCAACCAAGGATGCGACTTTTGACTTTATGACACTTGTTTTTTTTTCATTTTCAGTTTCTTCTTTTTTCTTTCACTTTATTTTCTTTATTTCTTTTCAAGCTTTCACATATCACATTCTTTTGCCCTTTTTTGCACAAAGTCACATCCTCTTTCTTTCTTTTTCTCTTTTCAACGCTAAACAATATTCATACCCTTTTTTTTCATTACGTTTCCTCTTTCATAGCCACCCTCAACTTATGCATTTTGCCTTAGTTAAGGTGCACAATGTCCGATGTCAGATCAGGGCAAAGATCAAGGTCACTTTTGACTTAGCCACCCTCAACTTAGGCTTTTGGCCTAAGTCAAGGTGCACATGTCCAAGGAGGGACCGGGGCCAAGACAACATTTTAAGGAAAGGTGAGTTAGGTAAATCAAAAGAAATTGTCAATTTTAGGCTCAAATGTTTGGATCAAAAGGGAACAATGCTACCATTTGGTTAGATCATTTTAGGCTTAAGTGAACTAATTTGAACAATGGCCTATGATCATTTCTCAACTATTAGCCTAGATTATCCTAGCAGGACCAACTGGGCAAGTTCTAGATTGGCACGAAACTGTTTGAATATTCAACTATCCTCACACACTCTTGGCACCTTGTTTCATTATCAGATTATCAGATTACCCAGTTCAAATTTTTAGCTTAAGTCATGGGTCACATCGGTTCTTATCATGTCACATTCAGAGCGAACACATTCAACTCATTCTAGCCTACAGATACTAGCACATATCATTAATTTTTTTTATTTTGTTTGGATGGGTATCATTTTTTTCTTTTATGCTCATGCCATCATGCTTTATTCTTTCTCATGCCCTTACACATACAATCCTAACATATGCCGGTTCAACAGAAATAAAAATAGTCTCGTAGGGGAAAAGAACACTAGCAAGAAAACCCCAAGAGAGGACTATGAGTTGGGTTCTTCAGACTTCACACTATCACTCATAATTCGTTTACCCTACCCTCAAAAAAATAAAGTGCTATTGTCCTCAAAGCACACAAAAATAAGCAATAACGAGTAGGGTGAAGGTGAAGCAAACATGTGGTACAAATGCGGGCGTCCCTGAAAATCTGCAAACACTATCAGTAAGCATCCGAGCGTCCCTGAAAATCTACCACTGGCCCTCAACGCACCATCTATTAGGCTCCTCAACAACTGGAGCAGGTTTAGTGTTAGGTGGTAAGGGAATGTCCCTCATACTAGTAGCCTCATCAGACGAGGCAGCCCTACCATGTGAACTTGAGCCGGTTGTAGAGCCAAAAGCAGACTCGAAAGTAGAGGCGGACTCAGAACAGGAAGTAGACGCGGACTCAGAATTAAAAGCAGACCTAGCCGGTGATTCTATCAATGTATCATCCTCATCAGACTAGGAGGAAGTGACTACATCGGGAACCACCTGCTTGGATTAATTTCGGGTAGTCCAAGGTGTTGTGGGGAAGTCTTGGTAGCCGGTGGAACATATGCGGGATCCTTCTCTGCATCTGCATCTTCATCAATCTGCCAAAAAGACGGCACCACGGATTTTGTCTTGCCCCTTTTTGTGTAGGTCACTAGTTTCTTAGTAGCCATGGCACCTGTGGAGGCTTAATTAGTACCAAAATAAACAATAACACACTCGAAATAATTTTAGAACTAAGAATGAACCAAAACAAAAATTAAAAAATTTCTGGACAGTAGCTGAACTGTTGATCCACGGTGGGTTCCTACGGTCTGTGGATGGATCCACAGTCCGTAGGTCCCCTCTGTAGATTAGGGTACCCAAAAGAGGGGTCTCTGATGTGAACCACGAATGTGCAGAACGGTCTGTAGATCGAACTACGGACCGTAGTCCACTTCCGTGGTTCCACACTTAGTATTTATTGGTTGTGTGTAGACTAACGGACATGATCTACAGTCCATAGATTGACCTACGGTCCGTAAACGGGGTCTCGTGGGTCAAGTTTGTGCCAGATATCAGACATGCCTGTTTAGTGACACCATTTTTCGACAAATTCAACAATCATCCTAAGTCTAATCATGCATTTCAACAAAATTTATGACAGTTTGTCATCACTAGGGTTCTGATTACTCAATCTTTAACATGTATTGCTTACGAAAGTAGGAACCCTAAGTCGAAACTTGCATCTAGACTCTTTTTCTCTAATTTAAATTATTACAACGACAACACAATCACATTATATCGTCCCAATGGTGTTTTTAACTTTAGTTTAACATGCTATTTCATTCAAAAACAACCCAAGGTCAAGATCCACTTCATGACTTCTTATTTTGAACAATGACTATAAAATTTAAGAGTTAAGTTGAAATTGATTACCTTACAAGTAATGGAAGTGGGTGATTGTGTGATGCTTAAACTCCTTAGACCTTTTGGACACCGAACCCGAACCTTGAACTCTTCTTGGGAATAAAAGATGGAAGTGATCAAATTTTGGGGGAGAAAGGAATGGAATAATGTATGGGTGATGATATGTATGGAAGAAGGGAGTGATTTGGGGATATAATGAGGGAGTTATGGGATTTGGAGGGGTTAGAAACGGTTAGGAGGGAATATGGGAAGTGGGGGAATTATTTGAAAATGAAGACTTTTTATTTAAAAGGGGTCTGGGTCGGGTCGACTAAACCCTAGCTTTGGACCCACGAAACCCCTTCGACGGGCCGTGGGTCGACATACAAACCGTAGGTCAGGTCCGTAGGTCACTCAACACTTGGAAATAATTAGAAGACTTACCTGGGGTCTACGGATACCATTCACGGTCCATGGTTTGACCTACGGACCGTCGATGGGCTCCGTAGGCCTCTGCACCAGACATTTTCTACAGATTTTACTTTTCATCCACCCTGCACATGTAGCAACCGTTAGGACTTTCTTTTTACATTTTATGGACAGTTTTTAGACAAGGACTCTGTGCTATATCTAGCCAACTAAAAACAAAAATAAAGCATCTATTTAAAGGAATACAGAAAAGTAAATAAACGGAGAAAACTACTAAACCGAAAAGAAAAACCTATTGTTGGCTAGATTGTACATCTTGGGTTGCCTCTGAAGCAGCGCTTGATTTAACGTCGTGGCATGATGTAGGCCTCTTGACTACTCAGACTTCATCAAGATAGTAAGCCTCAACCACTTCTTGCACATTCTCCGCTTTTCCCATATAGACCTTGATCCTTTGCTCGTTTACCTTAAACCTTATTCCCTCGCTGTTTTCGAGCTCGACCGCTCCATGTGGGAGAACTTGCGTGACTAAGAATGACCCGGTCCACTTGGACTTGAGCTTGCTCGGAAACAAGTGCAACCTAGAGTTGAATAGAAGCACAAGATCACCCACAACAAATTCTCGCTTTTGAATTCTTTGATCAGGATACTTCTTCATCTTCTCCTTGAACAAGGCTGAACTTCCATAAGCTCTTAGGTGAAACTCATCAAGCACATTCAAGTCACTCATTCTCTGATTCGATGCGGCGCCCCAATCCAAATTTAGCTTATCTAGCGCCCACATAGCCTTATGCTGTAGCTCTACCGGCAAATGGCAAGACTTCTCATATACAAGTTGGTAGGGGGACATACCTATGGGAGTCTTGAATGCGGTGTGATAGGCCCATCGATCATCATCAAGCTTCCTTGACCAATCAGTTCTATTAGCCTTCATAGTCTTGGCCAAAATCTGCTTGATCTCTCTATTGGGCACTTCAACTTGCCCACAAGAATGCGGATGGTAAGGAGTGGCCACATTGTGGAGGACGCCATATTTCTCAAGTAGCGCCTTAAACAACTTATTACAAAAGTGGGAACCTCCATCGCTGATAATCGCCCTAGGTGTACCAAATCTGGAGAAGATATTTTTTTTTCATGAATGAGGTAACACTTTTACCTTCATTGTTGGAAATCGCAATTGCTTCCACCCACTTCGACACATAATCAACCGCAACAAGAATATACTTCATTCCATGTGAATTCACAAATTGACCCATAAAATCAATGCCCCATACATCAAACGACTCTATCACCAATATCGGATTCATAGAAGCTCTTGCCTCTTTGAAATTCCTCCTTCTCTTTGGCAACGGTCACACGACTTGGCGAAATCATGAGCATCTTGGTGGATGGTAGGCCAGTAATAACCACACTGCAAAATTTTATGCGCAATCCGAATACCACTATGATGCCCACCAACAGGCGATGAGTGACACGTCTCTAGTACACTCAACATCTCGACCTCGGGCACAGAGCGACGAATAATCCCATCAGCATAATTACGGTACAAGTAAGGTTCATCCCAAAAGAAATTTTTCACATCATTCATAAACTTTTTCCTTTGGTGAAAAGACAAATCTGGTGGCACCAGATCACTTGCCAAGTAGTTAGCAAAGTATGCGAACCAAGGAATCAGATCATGAGAAGCAGCCAATGCATGTTCATCTAGAAAAGCATCATTAATTTAAGCCCTATCAACAAGCTTGAGCATAGCTTCCTCCTCCAATCTGGACAAGGGATCGGCAACCTGATTTTCAGTCCCCTTTATATCTTTTACCACAAAGTCAAACACTTGCATCAACAACACCCATCTAATCAACCTCGGTTTTGTATCCTTCCTAGCCATGAAATACCTCAATGCAGAATAGTCAGTATGAACTATTACCTTTGTACCAAGCAAGTAGGATCGAAATTTCTCGAATGTGAAAACCACCGCAAGAAGCTCTTGTTCAATCATTGTATTGTTCTTTTGAGCCACATTTACAGATTTACTGGCATAGTAAATAGGATGAAGAATCTTCTCTCGCCTCTGTCCCAATACCACACCAAGATCCACTCCACTCGCATCACACATTACCTCAAATGATTGCCCCCAATCCGGTGAAATAATGATAAGTGCGGAAACTAGGTTTTCCTTCAACTCCCCAAATGCTCTCAAACAAGCATCATTGAACTCAAACCTACACTCCTTTTCGAGCAATTTGCACAATGGATGTGCAATTTTGGAGAAATCCTTGATGAACCTTCTATAGAAACCTGCATGCCTAGAAAACTTCTAACACCTTTAATAGAGATAGGTAGTGGAAGCTTTTCTGTTACCTCGATTTTCTCTTTATCAACCTCAATAACCTTCTTAGAAATCCGATGACCCAGAGCTATCCCCTCTTTCACTATGAAGTGGTACTTTTCCCAATTGAGCACAAGATTGCACTATTCACACCATTTCAGTACTTCGGCCAAATGGTCTTAACAACGATCAAAAGAGTCACCTACCACTAAGAAATCATCCATAAATACCTCAACAGTGTCCTCCACCATATCAGAAAATATCGACATCATACAACGATGGAAGGTTGTTGGAGCTTTACACAACCCAAATGGCATTCATTTGAAAGCGAAAGTCCCATAAGGGCAAGTAAAGGTGGTCTTCTCTTGGTCTTCCAGAGCTATAGAAATATGATTGTAGCCCGAATAACCATCAAGAAATCTCGGTCCAACATCTAATCCATGAACGACATATGGAAGTGGTCTTTTTTTGTCCAAGCATTTAATTTCTGATAGTCGCAGACTCTCCATCCAGTCACAAGCGGAACAAGCTCATTTTCGCATTTGTAACCATATTCATCCCACCTTTCTTGGGCACATACTGAACAGGACAAACCTAACTACTATCTGCAATGGGAAAAATAACTCTAGCATCCAACCACTTGATGATTTCTTTTTTCACGACCTCTTGCATAGGCAGATTGAGTCTTCTTTGGTGCTCAATACTAGGCTTGTGATCCGGCATGAGTTGGATTTTATGTGAACAAATGCCAGGAGGAATCCCAATAATGTCTGCAATAGTCCATCCAAGAGCCCGCTTGAACCTCTTTAACACGGAAACCAATGCCTAAACTTATGTCACATTCAAATCTACCGCAATAATGACCGGTAAAGTACCAATTCTCCCCAAGAATACATACTACAAATGTGATGGTAGAGCCTTATCCAATTTCGAAGCCTCTTCAACAGATGGTCTTGCGGGTGGAGAGTCGCAACTCTTCATGACTAACTACAATCTCTTTGGTTTTGAACGGAATTCGAACCTATCAAGAGCGCCGACACATTTCATCATAGTTTTCAATACCATCACCCTTAAAATTCATCATTACCACTGCTAGTGCATCAATACCCAATCCCTCTTTAATAGGCACCTCAGAACCACACTCTACAATACCATTCACCATTGATACCGACTTGACCTCACTATGGATCTGCAAATGTTGAAAGTTCACTCATCATTATTCAATCGAAACTTCATCTGCCCTTTCTCCATATCAACCAAGGCACCCCCAGTGGCAAGGAATGGTCTCCCAAGGATGATGGGAACCTCAAAATCAACCTCACAATCAAGTATCACAAAATCTGCTGGAAAGATAAAAGACTCCACCTTCACTAGTACATCTTGGAGCACACCAATGGGCCTCTTCATAGTTCTATCGGCCATGAGCAATCGCATCACAGTCGGTTTTAGATCTCCCAAACCCTATTTCTTGTAAATGGACAATGGCATCAGATTAATACTAGAACCCAAATCACATAGCGGCTTAGAAAAATGCAACAACCCGATGGTACATAGAATAGTGAAGGCACCAGGATCCTCATTTTTTCTGCACAAGGGACCTTGTAGCAATAGCACTACAATGTTGCAATCTATCATCATCTTCAAAACTCACGGCCCGCTTCTTAGTCACCAAATCTTTCATAAAATTCGCATACCCAGGCATTTGCTCTAAGGCTTATATCAACGGAACAGTGATGGAAAGTTGTTTCAACATACTAATAAACCTACGGTATTTCCCTTCTTCCATCTTCGTCACTAACCTCTGTGGGAATGGAGGTGCAGGTCTAGGCATGGGAACAACTTTCTGGGTTATCTCCACTTCCTTCTCTGTAGCACTCTTGGACTCTCCAGTAACCTCGAGCTCATTACTAATCTCAACATGAACCTCAGACGGCATGGGTGGATCAATGGTCTGCTTACCCCCTCGAGTAGTGACTGTCATACAATGCCCATCATTCTTTGAATTTTGGATGGTGTTTCTTCGAAGTGTGCCAGGCTGACGTGGATTGACTGTAGGCTTGATCGACACTACATGGGCATCAACATTTTGACCGATTCCAGAAATGTCGTTTCACATCTCCTTCACATTTTCATCAGTCGAATCAAACCTCTACATCATCTTCTGCATCATATCCTTCATACGTGACATATTACCCCCAGCTTCCCTATTGCCAGATTCCCAATTTTGAGAGGGAACATATAGCCCACCCATATCATTTATGTTGCCATAGTTGTTCCAGTTTTAGTTGTTGTCGCGATTATAGTTCCCATCCTGGACATAATGACCCTCTCGGTTGTAGTTGCCATAGTTTCGACCTTGATTTCCTTGACCTTGGCGCCAATTATCTGAATTGGAACGTTGGGCATTGTCCCGAAAACCCCCTGTCTAATCATTCACTGCATAAGTATCCTATTCATAGTAGAACTCTTCAACCGTTGGTGGATTTTTAGTCAAATAATTCTCAGCATTTATCTTTTTGGTACCTTCGCTCACATGCTTCAACACCAACCCAAGTTCTGTCCTCATCTGAACCATCTCCTCATGAATGTCATCGGCAGATTGACTCGGTGCAGATTGAACTGCAAAAGTGCTTCTTCCAATGTCTGACTTTCGAGTGCTCCATGTTTTATTGTTCCAGGAAATCTCTCTAGTTTATCAGCGATCTCCTCAAAAGTGCACTCACCATATGATCCTCCTACGATAGTATCAAGATTAGCCTTACCATTGTCATCTTGGCCTTTGTAAAAATACTCATTCAGTGACTCATCATCAATACGGTGGTTTGGAACACTTCTTATGAAACTAGTGAACCTGTCCCACGAACTACTCACAAATTCTCCAGGTAATTCTATAAAGTTGTTGAGTGTATCTTTGTGGTTCAGCTTCTTTGACACTGGGAAGTATTTTGCCATGAACACTTTACCCAATTGATCCCATGTGTGAATTGAGTTATAAGGAAGCTTAGTAAACCATACAACAGTATCTCCGGTCAATGATAGAGGGAAGACTCTCAACCCAATGACATCCATGTCTAAATCTGGTTGACCCACGCAACTCTTGCAAACACTCTTCAACTTAGTCATGTGCCCATGTGGATCCTCCGATGCCATGCCAGAGAACAAACTCCTCACTGTAAGCATCTGCATCAGACTTCTCATCACCACGAATGTATGCCCCGAAGGTAGAGGAGGTAGAACAATAGGTCTTTCAAATTCAGTGGTATTGAAGTCGACCCTATAGTTATCACGCAGCCTCAGTTCTGGTGGATTTTGTACCCTCAATGCATCTCCCAATAGATTACCACCTTGATTTTCAGCAGCCTCATTATCAACCCTAGGAGGGTGCAACGCAACTCCATCACCTAGATTTCCTCCGATATAATTGGCTAGAATCCCTTGATTATTCATCCTTCGCAAAGTTCTGTTCAATTCTAGATCATAAGGAGTCAGTGGTTCACCTTGACTCTGTGTACTTGGCATACACTAGAGTAGGAACCTGAGAGAAACAAAAAACAAAAGAAAAAGTAAAATTAGGAAATAATTGACTAAAGTTCAATAATGTAGTTAAACTTAATCTAAAAGTTATTCCCTGGTAGCGGCGCCAAAATTTGATACGCTCAAATTACACCTCCCAAAAGAAGTATAAGCGATCATTATCAACTAAAAACCCAACTTGTAGGTTGGAGTCGATCCCACAAGGAATCTGGTTTAGAATTAAACTTAACTCACGATTATATTCACTTAGTCAACCTATTTCCGAGACAAGTAAGTAAAGGGGGAGTTTTTGTGAAACAAATAATTGATTATTGTTTAGAGAACAAGTGAGCAAGATTCAAACTTTTTTGTTATCAATGAGAGAGAGAAACTAAGGTGTATGTGTTCCCCATAAGCTCATAACGCGGTAATCCGAGTAATAGTAATCCTTTCCTAGTGTATTACATGCAAAGTGATAAGTTATGTATCTCTAAATCTTTGGTTCGGCAAATACAAAATTTCATCATGCACCTTGGTCCGGCAACGTGTGTATAATTTACTAACCCTTACCTTTACCTCATATTAGACATCACATCAATGTATGTCTTAGTTTTCACCCTCGTACCAATTGACATTAGACTATTAGATAGTATCACACTAAATCTATGTTGATAATTCTTTTCTTATTAACTACCTCCTTGGTCCGGGAAGTAGCAAAACGGCGAGTTCTAACGTTTGCAACCACTAAAAAGACTTCTAAACGAAAGAATTATCAGTGCATGCAATAACACTATTCAAGAATTACTTAGTTACTATTCATACTTTGTTAATCGCTCATGGTTCCCACAACCCTAGTTGTGGATTTAGTTACTCATGCTAGAAAGAACACAACTCATAGTTGTATAAGAAAAATTCATGAACTTACTATTAGAATAGAATAAATCCAAAAACCCAACTTGATTTGAAAAGTTAAAATCTTCAAAACGAACTTAGGAAATCAAGAATTGCTAGAATTGCAGGTAAATCTCCGAAGCCAAAAACTAGAACTAAAGTAATTGTGTGTAACCTCCAAAAACGAGGTTTACATGCCCTATATATAGAAAAACATGTCCCAAATAAAAACAAAACGAAATAAGGAAATAAAGTTTGTGGAAGCGGTTTCTATCGATGACATTGACCTACGGACTGTGGACTCACCTACGGTCTGTAGGTCCGTTCCGTGGTTTGGGACTTAGGCAATTTTCCAAAGCTCGAAATCTCCACCTTTCAGTAACAATCGACGGATCAGCAAAACAGACCGTGGTTCGATCCACGGTCCGTGGATCCTCCTTCGTAGTTCCATACTTAGACTTTCAAAATCATGTACTAGAAGCCCCTTCTCTGAATCATTTTACGGAGCTGCAGGATGGCCCGTAGGTCAATCTACGATCCATCATTCGTAATCGTGATTCCACACTTAGTCAAGAACTCCCTGATTTTCCTTCGAGCCTTGCCTATCCATCTACACCTACCACCTACGGAATGTGACTGGACCTACGGTCCATAGGTCACGTCCGTAGATGCCCTTTTCTGCAACATTCTTCAGCTGTGTCTCTCAACTTCCACGCCCAAACTTATTTCCTGCAAACAAGATAAAAACACATTAATACCAACATAAAATGGCTCTAGACACATACAAATATTAAGTGAACTATATTAAAAATACCGTAAATTCATGGTTTATAAATTACTGGAAGGATCAGATGGTTTTGTTGTTTATTAAGATGCTTCACGATTAGTCTTGGTTGTATTTTGATGCAACATGGGAAAGTCACCCTTTCCGCTTTGAGGTAATTGAAGATGTATGATAAGAATTATCCAACTCATGATTTTGAGTTAGCGGATGTTGCATTTGCCCTAAAGATCTAAAGACAATACTTGTATGGTATCTATGTGGATGTGTTTACCGACCATAAAAGTTTTCAATACTTTTTCAAGAAAAAGAATCGAAATCTTTGCCAATGGAAATGACTTGAACTTTTGAAGAACTATGATATGAGCATCCATTATCACCTGGGCAAAGCCACTGTGGCTGACGATGGCCTCAGTCAGTTGCCGATGAGAAGTGTGGCTGTATTGAAGATACAAATAAGGAGTTCGTTCATGATGTTCATAGGCTAGCTCGGCTAGGTGTTCTATGGGTTGATTCCGGTGAGCGCGGTGTGATTGTTCCTAATGGGTTGTAATCATCTTTTGTGTTGTATGTGAAGGTTAAGCAAGACCTCAATCCGGTTTTGGTTGATTTAAAGAAGTCAATTTCTAAAATATCCTATGAGGCTTTCTCCCAAATTGGAAATGGTATACTTCGATAACAAGGTCTGTTGTATGTTTCAGATGTTGATGAATTGAGGGAAAATTTTTTATTAGAAACCCATAGTTCTTGGTATTTTATTCACCCATGAGCCATCAATATGCACTGTGATTTATGGGAGGTCTATTGGTGGAATGGGATCAAGAAACATATTATGAAATTTGTGGCTAGGTATCAAAATTGTCAACAAGTTAAGGTTAAACCTCAAAAGTCAGGGGGGAGGGTGGGTGGGTTTGTCCGAAGACATTGGTATTCCTACTTAGAGATGTAATGATTTAAATATGGATTTTATTATTAGTTTACCCCTCATATGGCGGCCGCACAATTTGATTTGGGTAATCATGGACAGTATGATAAAGTTAACTCAGTTCATTCCTAGAACGACTTCTTATTCAGTGGATGATTATGCTAAGTTGTATATCCAAGAGATGGTTAGGTTTCACAAGGTGCGCCTATCCATTATATTCGATCATGGTACCCAATTAACTTGGTAATTTTGGAAGTCATTCCAAAAAGGTCTTTGTACGTGATCAAGATTATTACGAACTTTCATCCTCAAACAAATGGACAAATTGAGTGTACTATTGAAACTTTGGAGGATATGTTGAGAGCTTGTGTGATTGTCTTTAAGGGTTATTAGGATCATTATTTGCCATTTATTGAAATCCCTTATAATAATAGTTTTCGTTTGAGTATTTTTATGGCTCCATTTGAGGCTCTTTATGGTAGAAGTTGTAGCTCTTCTATTGGTTGATTCATCAGTGGTGAGGTTGCCTTGATAGGGCCTTAGTTCTTGCATGAGGCTACGGTCGGGTTATTAAGGTTGAAAATAATTCAAAGTCTACAAAAGTCCTATGCCAATGTTAAAAAAGGGATCTCAAGTTTGATGTTGATGGTTAGATTTAATTAAAAATTTCACCCATGAAGCGTGTGATGATATTTGGGAAGAAAATGAAGTTAGGTCCCCGTTACGTGGGTCCTTATCAAATTTTGAGGTGGCTTATGAATTAGGTTTTCCTTTCGATTTATCATTCGTACAACCGGTATTCCATGTGTCGATATTGGAGAAATGTATTCGGGATCTGATGTCGATTGTTTCATTAGAAAATCTTTGTGTGAAGGAAATTCTTTCATATGTAGAAGTTGTGGTTGAGATCTTGAATCATCAAGTTGGGAGGTTGAGAAATAAAGAAGTGGCGTCCGTGAACGTTTTATGGAGGAATCAATTGGTTCAGGTTCTACTTGGAAGGACGAGGCCGATATGATGTCCCGGTAGACTCGTCTCTTTCCCTCCACTCCTACTCTAGCTTTGAGGTATTAAAACTTATCATAATTCATTTTTTCAGATTCATGTGTTTTAGTCATTCTCATTTTTTCATATCCATGCATATTTTACAAAAATATGTTTTCAAAGTATGTTTTAGCTTGGAGTTGATTTTCTCCTTGACCTTGTGCATTTGCTAGGATTTCCATTCATGTTAGGTTATTAGATATCTTCCCATACTCTTTTCATGCTATCTTAAGTCCCATTCAAGGACAAATGTTCCCAAGGTGGGATATTGTATCACCTCGGAAAATTGAAAGTTGACTTGGAAATGAAAAAACATCTTTTTGGCTACTAGTTGTATCCTAGGAGTCCCATTTACAGTTTGTAGAAGGCTCTATGGGTCATCGATGGCACTCGTGGGATTTGAGTTGTGCTTTAAGAAACTCGAAGTCCTAGTCAATTAATCTACGATTGAGCAGGACGAGTTGTATGATAGAAGGTTCCAATAGATTTGATCCAAACTTAGTAAGATTTTGGGCTGAAAGTCGAGGTTTTCAAATGGGGTCCACGGATAATAGGAAGGTCAACAGTCCATAGAACGGTTTCGTAGAAATTGGGTTGAATTTTGACTCCTAGTAACTTGACCTATGGTTGACTAGTACAGTCTGTAGGAAGTTTTGAGGTCCGTAGGTCGGTACCATAGATTTCTCCGGTAGTTTTTACTTAAGGGTATTTTGGTCATTTCCTACCTACCCAACCCCTATACAATGTAGTTTTGGACCTAAAACTACCACTATAATTATTTTACTCTGCAAACCTAACCCATTCCCTCCAATTCACTCAAACTCATAAAAATCTCTCAAGTCTTCTTCCCTAAATTCTCACAAAGACTCTAAGGTGAAGAACTAGGGTTATAAGGGTTTCAAGGATTTTCTCTTGCATCCTTAGGCCTTTGATCATCAAAGGTATGAGAGAATTCACCAATGAGTCCCTGTCCTCCATTGGGTCCTAAAAGAACTTCAATCTCCAATTCAATTTCACCCAATTCAATCAGGATTTATTGTGTCAATATTGCTCCATGGGTCCTTTTTATTATGATTTAATTGATTTTATTCTATATTGTTATGCATGATTTAACCTAGTTACATTATTTATAATTGATTTCATATACACTCATGCTTTATACTTTGATTTTCACTTATGAACGATGAACTATGATCATGGATTCATAATGGATTTGATGCATGTTTTATGAAAAAATGGAGTTATGATTTAGCGATGCTTTAAGTTAAGTATCAATGATTTGTAAAAGGCTTTTTCTTAATTTGAAACAAAATCATGATTAAAGATGCTTAGGAATGTAAGTGCCTATATGAACAAGTTTATGAAATCATGGTTTCTAAAGGAGCTACTCTTATACGATTTTATGATTTGGATTGGTATTTGGAATATTGCCTTTCCTAATGTTATGCTTGATAATTGACTTTATGTATTTCGTTGGGATTTTACTTAGCACCAAGAGGACTTTGAGATTGAGGCTCAAATAGGGTAGTCTTTAGTAGCAATCTCTAGTCCCAAACTACGTGCCCTCATAGGATTTTCTTAAGTGACTTAGATAGTGGATCTAAATAGTATTTATAATATGATACAGAATTCTACCTTGGCAAGGTGAATCTCTCTTTTCGGTGTTGGAGTTACATATTGATTCCATGTTATAGCTTGCATGGTCTATTATAGGTTTAAGCTAATGTCCCACAAAATAACTAAGGTTTTCTTATAGGTTTCATTATGTCTTTTTATTAATGCTTGACCTTCTCTCATGGTTTTATGATTTTGCTTTCTAAGATTTTAACGTTCTACTTGGTCGTGCATTATATATTTAAACCCTACTATGATATCATGTCTGTGTTTATGCATAATTCTCCATACTTAGTATATTTCATGTACTAATGCATACTTGTGCCTATATTGTCTCATAATATAGGGTCGGACCCTCCTTCACCACACACTCGTGGCTAGTGAATTTCTTTGTCGTTGAAGATTTGGTGAGTCCTCATATACCGAGGGCCATGTCACCTATGCTATGTTCCTTTGTCTTTGATTTTTAGATTTTGTACGTGGTGTATGGATTACGTCCCAACCACTCTATGTTGTTTTAGAATGACATTTCACGGCATAGTTATGATTCAACTTTTATGTTCAAACTCTCTTTTATGGTATGAGATATTATATCTAAACCCTATTATTGTATAATCTATTGTGTTGAAGGCATATCAAATGGCTTGTTTAGGGCCTCTAGCGGTCCTATGTGCCATGTATACTTTGGGTTGTGTGGATTTGTTATTATACTTGTGTTCTATATTCCATTACTTAGAGTTATTAGGGATGCTTGCTGAGTACTGTTGTTGTTTGGTACTCAATCCCTTGCTTTCTACACTTATGTAGGTTACGAGGCCTGATCGTCTTGATCACGCCTTCTCATCTTCGTTAGAATCTTGCTTGGGAGTTCGTGAGTAGCTACTTGTCATCTTGGAAGACATCACTCTCTATTCCATTATGTCGTTCTTCTTTTCTAGATACAAAGACATTTAGACTTGTATTTCTTTTGAATCTATTGTAATATTTAGAGGCTTGTACATGTTACACCAAGTTTTAGCGGTATTTGAGGTATATTATGATTTCCCCATGTATATGTCATGTTTAGTTTCTTATTTTGTTCCTGCTTCCACATTTACCTTATCGAGGTTGTTTTGGCCTTCCCTGTATTGATGACAGTAGAACGCGCCATCACGCCTAAGGATGTAAAATAGGTAGGGTGGGGCAGGTGCGGGGCAAACCCACAAAGACTTTACCCCACTCCTCCCTGCCCCACATAGCACAATGCTTAGTTTTTTCCATGCCCCACTCCACCACGCATAATTTACTTTTTTTAATTTAAAAGAAATATTCCAGATATTAGTCTTTACTATTTTAATTTTATATATCATATATTTAAATAAAACAGAACCCTAGGCCCGCCTACGTGGCGCTACCACAAGCAAGAATTTCCTTTTAAATTTATTTATTTCCAAAAATACCCTTCCCATTCATGAAAAGATGTGACTTTTATGAAAAGTTGTGACTTTTAGGAACAGTTGCAACTTTTATGAAGAGTTGTGACTTTTAGGAAAAATTGTGACTTTTACGAAAGGTTGTGCCCTTTCTGAAGGGTTGTAACTTTTCCAAAGAGTTGTGACATTTCCGATAAGGCACAATAAGCATTTGTTCACACTACCTTTTTTGTCTATAAATAGAGAGATTTCCTCTCATTTAAAACAACGAAAATTCTGAACTTCTTCTTGTTCTGTTGCACAATTAAATATTCGTGTACTTTGCTCCTATTGAGTGGCTCAGTGACACCATTGTTTTTTTATAAATACATTTGTGAATAGAATCGTTACATCCTGAGAGGATCTATTCCTTTGAACCTCAGGTACTAGTGGGGAATAATTTCCTTAAGGGGACATTGTACATTCAGTGGGCTCAATTTTTTGCTTTGTCCTTCATTCTATTGTTATAGATCCAGGTATATTTTTTACAGTCATTAATCTATGCTTTTGATGTTAATTGTTGTTTTTGAGTACATGTTTTAAACTTTGTTGTTTATGTTTATGTAAATTTATTGTCATAAGTATTTGTTAGTACATATAAATATTATTTATTTATTAGAAAATTTAATATCTCATGTTGATGTTCATCTAATTTCCTAAAAATATCATATAGTAACACTTCCTGGAGGCAAAAGGATAAATTATAAAACAAATTAAAGATAATTGATTGAAGAATAAATGATAAGATGTTATAATTATCATTTTCCTTTATATTAATAATGTTCGTTACTACATAATCTTGTATGTAAGAGAATCCTAGGCCCGCCTACGTGGCACCACCACAAGCAAGAATTTTCTTTTAAATTTATTTATTTCAAAAAATACCCTTCCCCTTTCATGAAAAGATGTGACTTTTATGAAAAATTGTGACTTTTATAAAGATTTGCGACTTTTATGAAGAGTTGCAATTTTTATGAAAAAAATTGTGACTTTTATGAAAGGTTGTCACCTTTCTGAAGGGTTGTAACTTTTCCAAAGAGTTGTGACATTTCCGATAAGGAACAATAAACATTTGTTCACACTACCTTTTTTTTCTATAAATAGAGGGATTTCCTCTCATTTTAAAACAACGAAAATTCTAAACTTCTTCTTGTTCTGTTGCACAATTAAATATTCATATACTTTGTGCTTGTTGAGTGGCTCACTGACACCATTGTTTTTGTATTAATACACTTGTGAATAGAATCGTTCCATCCTGAGAGGATCTATTCCTTTAAACTTCGGGAACTAGAGGGGAATAATTTCCTTAAGTGGACATTATTCATTCAGTGGGCTCAATTTTTTCCTTTATGTTTCATTCTATTGTTATAGATCCAGATATATTTTTTGCAATCGTTAATTTATGTTTATGATGTTAATTGTTATTTTTGAGTACATATTTTAAACTTTGTTGTTTGTGTTTTTGTATATTTATTGTTATAAGTATTTGTTAGTACATATAAAGATTATTTATTTATTAGAAAATTTAATATCTCATGTTGATGTTCATCTAATTTCCTAAAAATATCATGTAGTAACACTTCCCGGAGGCAAAAGGATAAATTATAAAATCAAAGTAAAGATGATTGATTGAAGAATAAATGATCAGATGTTATAATTATCATTTTCCTTTATATTATTAATGTTTGTTGCTGCGTAATGTTGTATGTAAGAGGACCTTAGGCCCACCTACGTGGCACCACCACAAGCAAGAATTTCCTTTTAAATTTGTTTATTTCCAAAAATATCCATTCCCCTTTCATGAAAAGATGTGACTTTTATGAAGAGTTGTGACTTTTATGACAAATTGTGACTTTTATGAAAGGTTGTGACCTTTCTGAAGGGTTGTAACTTTTCCAAAGAGTTGTGACATTTCCAATAATGCATAATAAGCATTTGTTCACACTACCTTTTTTGTCTATAAATAGAGGAATTTCCTCTTATTTTAAAACAACGAAAAATCTGAATTTGTTCTTGTTCTGTTGCACAATTAAATATTCATATATTTTGCTCCTGTTGAGTGGCTCACTAACACCATTATTTTGTATCAATACACTTGTGAATAGAATCGTTTTATCCTGAGAGGATATATTCTTTTAAACCTCGGGTACTAAAGGACAATAATTTCCTTAAGGGGACATTCTGAATTCAGTGGGCTCAATTTTTTCCTTTCTGTTTCATTCTATCTTTATAGATCCAGGTATACTTTTTACAGTCATTAATTAATTCTTATGATGTTAATTTTTATTTTTGAGTACATGTTTTATACTTTGTTGTTTATGTTTCTGGAAATTTATTGTTATAAGTATTTGTTAGTACAGATAAAGATTATTTATTTATTAGAAAATTTAATATCTCATGTTGATGTTCATCTAATTTCCTAAGAATATCATATAGTAACACTTCCTGGAGGCAAAAGGATAAATTATAAAATCAAATTAAAGATGATTGATTGAAGAATAAATGATAAGATGTTATAATTATCATTTTCATTTATATTATTAATGTTCGTTACTACGTAATCTTGTATGTAAGAGAATATAACGTTTTAGTTTTAATGACGGAAAGGTTTTAAGTAATATTTTATAAATTTTATGTTATCAGATTTTCTCGCGAAACGCGGGTAATTTTACTTGTATATACATATATATATATAGACTTTGAGCGTACGTTAGGTGAGTGGTAACTTGCGCATGCAAGCATGGCTCGCGGTCAGGCAAGAAAGTTTACAACTAAGAGCACAGGGGTCAGAGGCAATATGTGAACCTGATACTGGAACCCTGACTTGAATTAATGGTGAATCTAATCAAAAGCACTACTCCAAGACGGGAATACGGACTTGCAGGGAGTAGCAACCAAAAGGGATGTGGATATATTAGTACGGGCTCGTCACTTGATATGTAGGATAAGGTCAATGGAACACTAACATCGAGGATGATGGATTCTACAATAGAGGTACTGAACCCTATTGTGAATGATAAGGGTGGGTGTAGAAGGTACAACTACCTAGGGGAAGTGAGATTTGATTGGGCTGTTTGACGCCATCAAGCTAGCTTTGAAGGGGATGAACCTATTGTATAGTTTCCCCTGCAATACATGAAGGAGAGATGGTAGTGTAGTTCACAGAAGACGATGTGGAAGTGGATAATAGAGTGTGGGCACAAACAGTTGTGTTGTATATCGTAGGAAACACACCTTCCATTGGGACAGTAGAACAATTTATTGGTAGTCAATGGAACTTTATTTAGAAACCCAAAGGTGTTTTTGCATAATGATGGCTATTTTATGGTAAGGTTTAGCAGAAATGATGAGAAAGAAGAGGTACTGTTTAAGGGCCCATACAATCTATTTAATAGGTCAGTAATCATCAAGCCCTAGACGCCTGATTGTAACTTCAAAAGGAGGTCTTGCACACTATTTCACTTTGGGTAAAGCTCCCTAACCTGCCTCTTAAATGCTGGACTGGTACAACACTTAGTAAGATGAGGAGTTTGTTAGGTAAACCATTATGTGTAGATGTTTGTACTTTGAATATGGAACAAACATACGCTACACTACTAGTAGAAATTAATGTGACTCAATAGATGAAAGGGAAGATTAAGGTTCAAGAACCTTTCGGGAGGGCACTCGATCAAATTATGGTGTATGAGTGGATGCCTATGTATTGTGCTAAATGTTGCCATGTGAGTCACGTGTGTAAAGAAGAGAATCTGCTTGTGAATACACCTAAAGGAAAGAAGGCATGGAGGAAGGCTAGAGAGTTGGACCCTGCTACTAACCCATTGATCGATAGTAAGGGCAGATACAAAGCTCAACTAGTTGGGGAAGATGAGGATGGGTAAGGACCAAATTCAGGAAGACTAGTAGTTGTCTATTACTGTACAGAAGTCTTCAAAAAGAATGGCTCAGCCTGCACAGAAGGAACATGATGTGGCTCATGTGGGATATCCAGCGGTTTTAAGACACTAGACTCGTGTGCTCAGGCAGGGGTTTATAAGGAGAGACAAGGAGTGACCTCAATTGTTTCGTTGAGGGTTTGAGACCACCCAACTATTCTATATGAAGTGCATTGCATGGAATGTGAGGGGTTTGAATAAAGGGCATAAACAGGTCGAATTTAAGAATTTTTGGAGAAGCAATAAAGTAGCTATTATATTAGTAGTGGAGCATAAAATAAAGGAGGGTAAGGCAAGTAACGTTATCCAAAAAATTGTTGGAAAATGGGAAATGGTGGACAATTATGCTGCAGATCCTAGAGGCAGAATATGGATTTTATGGAATCCATCTAAAGTGCAGTTCATAAAAAAAATTACTCATGGATATGTCACATTTAAACCTGATAAAGGGTTTTTCCTTACAGGGGTGTATGGAATGCGCACTATAGCTTAGAGGAAACATCGATGGGATGGACTGAGTCAGAGAACCAGTGCGGTAAGTGAACCACTAGTAATCATGGGTGACTTCAACTCAATACTACATGTTGATGATAGAATTGGTGGCAATGATGTGGTGGAAGGGGATGTATCTGATTTTAAATTTTTTGTGGAGACTGAAAATATGTTTGAAATTAGGTGTTTGGGTAGAAGGTATACTTGGTCTAATGGGAACATACATAGGAAAATAGATTGGTTTCTGATTAACTCTATATGTGTACAGTGATGGGAGCATACTCAAGGTCTTATCATGGAACCACTTCTATCAAATCACTAACTTGTGAGTTTTACTTTGGTTGAGTAGCAGAGTAGTGGCCCTAAACCGTTAAAATTCATTAATAGTTGATCATCCTGGTTTTTTTGATGTTGTGAGAGAGGGATGGTGGGGAATGGCATATCCCACAATGAGGGGTGTATGGCAGAATTTGAAAAGGGTGAAGATGAAGATCTAGAATTTAAATACTAAGGAGTTCAAAGGGGTGGCTCTGAGGGTACAATAGGCAAGGCAACATCTAATAAATGTACATGAACACATGAGAGATCCTATAACAGCTAACAAGCTAGCACACGATGAGAAAGAATGTAAAGTAGAACTTGGAAAATGGCTAGCTATTGAAGTGAGAATTATGATGCAAAGGTCTAGAGTATCGTGGCTGAAGTTAGGTGAGGCTAACACTTCTTATTTCAATGCATGCCTCAAGTCTAGACAAGGTCAAAATCATATAACATAATTGAAGAGTCTGTAATGGTGTTTTGTTGACTCCTCCTAGTCGGGTACAGGAGGAAATTATGAAGTTCTGTCAAAAGTTATTAGGAACTACATCACCCACTCTACCTAAACTGGATATCAATGTAATGGGTGGTGGAAATGTATTATCAAGGGACCATTAAATACAGCTCATTAGATTGGTGGAGAAAGGCAAGATTTCATTGGTGGAGAAGATATACTTTTGTGGGATTGATTACTTGATTGTGCAGGGTTGTTGGGGTGCCCTTAGGAGAGTTAAGATTACATGCCACAACTTATCATTGTGCCCGTGGATGTGACAGGGATAAAGGGTTGGACACTATACATGGGCCTACTTTCACTACTGTCGAGTGACATAGGAGGGATGAGTTGATTACAACATAAAATTGTTGCCGAGCTTCCACTCAAGAAAGTTGTATTTGGTGGAATGAAAATACCCTCTAAATGATCCCATTGAGGATGATATACCCACAAATAATGATAAGTTGTGCACGCGTGCACATGTAAATACGGATACCTATGATGATGTGGAGTAGCCTCTAGCATTGGAGGACGTTGGAGGTGATGATTCCATGAAGGATTTACCAATGAAGTCCTCCACCCTACTTATGTTATTAGTTTTGCTATAATTGCAGCATTGGGACAGTGCTATGCTTTTAAGTGTGGGGTGGGGTGGGGTGGGATAGTGTCCTATGTAAACAAATGGTTGTTTTTTATTATCAGTTTTAGTTTGATTTTCTTGGAGTTTGTTTTTGGTTCTTTGACAAAAGATAGTCCCTTTAAACCGTACAACAAAAAAAATTCTTTGTAGGATCAAGTCAGTAGTCATAATTGAGTGACATTTCCATATGATGGATGGATGACGACCGTCTTAAGGATAAATTTCATCAATGTGTCTGTCAGGTCAAGGTGTTTGTACTAAAGTTTAAAGACAGATGTTCTGTAAGTTGTGAAAGCATGAGAAGTACGTTTAGATACTCATGGGCTCTTGTGTTGACTCTGAATGCAACTTATGCTTAAAATGAACTCTTGCATTGGTCAAACTTGTAAATTGATAAGAATCCCACTTGATTTGAGCATGTGGCATTGCGTGATAAGGTTTGTGTATTCCGTGCTACATCATGATATCTAGAACTTGCATGGTGTGTGTGAAGCAAAATGCAAGTATTACTCTGTTTAGAATATGACAATAGGCCTTCCCTGATTGTCTTGTTAATTCTAGCCCGCTCATATATTTTTTTGCTAGTCAACCCTTTAGAGCTTGTAGCATATCATTGGTAGCCATATATTTTGCCTTAACCCTTCTATTGAATCCCTAATTTTTGCACCTTGCTTCCTTGAGCACCGTCGCATAGACTTGATATGATTGTTGAAGCAGAAGAAAGGGGATGGTTGAGTATAAAAAGGTAGCCAATGATTAGCTACAAAGCAATGAAAAATCCCTCTTTTAAATAATATGGCATGAATTTGTTTTTTTTTATATATATGTGTGTAAGAAGCGTTCTTGGTGAGATGAAATCGCTAGTGAATATGTATTGAGGAGACGGCTAAATATAAAGGGAAGAAAATAATGGTTAATGAAGTATTAAAGTGCAAAGTTCTTAGGGAAGTGCAAGTTACTATTATATAGTTTTCATATCCGTCCCTTAGCCCACATTACAACCCCTATATTGTTGTTTGATTTTAGGCGAGCATACTGAATTAGTAGAGAGTCACACCAAGGGCAACTGGGCAAGCCCATGGTTCTTTATATGTAGCATGTGAATTCGTTTGTGAAGAGTGAGTTTATTCCTATATGTACTCCCTTTATTGAGATACATTGTATGAAAACGAGTGAATTTGGGCAATTCTCTTATGGTGAAGGCAGATGTTGAATGATAGATAAGTGACTACTAAGAGATGTTAAATGATTGCTAAGAGATGTTAAATGAAAATCAGTTCTTGAGTTTGCAAAAATCTGTCGAGTCGATGCTTGAGTTCATAAGGGTTCAATGTATTTTCCATAAATGAATGAAAAAAAATTACACTATGCTGGCTGCGAAAAGATAATGCCGCTGTGAGTTGTATAACTGAGGTACAAATGTTGTTGTTTGTTGAGTCTCAAGTTGAGGTCTTGTGTGTGAAGATGTGAATTTGTTTGATAACGAACTAAGAATAAGTGTGGGATGGTGATCTTGGGCTTATTTATATGCTTAAATGCCAAGTGAAACCCATGTTTTAGCTAATTTCTAGAACAAATTCCATTATGATTGATAGTTGTTTAATCGTGTTTATGCATTTTTACTAACCAATGTGATTAGGTGTGTCTAGGCTGAAAAACACGTAAAGGCAAGGTGTATAAGCTTCAAAAAGGTTTATATGGATTGAAGTGAAGACACTCCCTACTTGTTTCTTTATATTTTGACATTTGCAGACAGTGATGAGCAAATAATAATCTTCATATTTCTATCCCTTAAATCTAGACAACAAACAAAAGCTTATAAACAATCAACAATTGTGTTTCGTGCAACACATGGCAGTTTGGTCAAACAGAGAAGAAAAATAAAACAATAGAAGACGAAAGAAAAAGTTCTTTTCTCATTGGAAAATGGTATCTGTTGAGTTAAGAATCCATTTAAGCAAGAACTAAGGGTGTATTCGTTATAGGGGAAAACCATTTCTCAATTTTTCCGTATATTGTTGGTCAACCGGGTGGGGATAGACATGTTGGCACTTGTCACTCAATAGCAATGGCGTCTCAATGTCAAACAAGTTTGGGCATAGTTTGGTTGATGGTTTACTTAAAATATTGACTCCTATTTCAGTTTTTCAGCGAACTTAATTAATTCCCTTTAAACATTCTATTTCCTGTCTGTGTCTAGTAACTGCATGGAGAAGCACATTTTCTTGTTGATACTATTCTTTCTAGTTCAATTTTCTATATCAATTGCTGCCTCAAATGAGACAGACCAAAGCTCTACTTGCTTTCCAGAATCTCATTAGCCCTAGTCAAGTTTTCGCCATTAATTGTGTTGGGATATATATACTATTAACCATATGTTTAGATATAATATTTATTACAGAATAAATATTTATTCAGTATTAATCGATCATATATTCGTTTATGGTGTCTATTTACTTATATAGTAGATGATTTAGTGTGTACAGTTTTAGCTTATACGCAGAGGATTAAATCACCGGTTCTTATGAATATAAAGTTTTTTGTTCACAATCTAGGATGAAAATTGGACATGCCATCGGTACGATTGTAGCACAAGATTATATGTAATTTATTTTGATTATGGGAACGGTATAATTCCAATTTCTTGTGTTAGTGCATTTTGTATGTATTGAACGGGACTGAGTAGAGATAGTTGTTTTAGACTGGCTGATAAAAACATATTCTCTAAACTGTTAAATGTACTTATTTTCTTAATCCTGATGTAACTATTATGATCTGTATATATTAATTATCATTTTGATTTATTAAAGGTGAGATTCTGCGATGGGTCAATATGCTTGGTAGATTGGATGCTAATAATATATATTTGTGAAATAATAAGTTAGCTGATGGAATCAATGTCTCATTATAGAGATTGATTGATATTCCTTTCTGAGAAACTTATAAGTTTTCATCGTGTCAAACCTTGCAAGTGGATTTATGAATCTGACACATGAAATAAGTTAGGTAGTGCTCTAAAAAAAATTAATCATTGAATTAAATTCGTCAGTAATTTAATTTATTGATTAATATCTGAAATCTTAACACGGAGAATTACATAAGGGTTTAATGGGGAATTTCAAAATATAAATAGAGGAGTTCAATTAAGAATTTCTAATGGAATGATTTGTAATTTATTATGGTAAGAATAATTCAAATTTTAATTATTTGGAGTTATTTCTATAATAGGAAGCCTTAGTAATTAATTTTTTGGTCCCTACAGTGTCATATTTAACTAGAACTCAAAATCCTATTTTCTTAGAAAAAAGGGAAAGAAAGAAACGTGATTTTTTGGTTTTTCAAGAAAACTGGGTTTTCTTCTCCTTTTTGGATTGGGAGGAAATCTCTATAAGTTGGGATTCTCCTAACCTAGTAAAGATGATTGAAGGTTTTCTATTGGATACTTGCCCATCCAAGTATTGAGAGAGTTTGGACGTGAACTTATGATCACTGTAGAAGACCATAGTTATTGTCTATCTTGTGGAATCGCTTGAAGTTATCTGCTCACGCTTCAAGAGATATTTATCGAATTAAATTTCAGCAAGTTGATGTGTTCTAGCATAAACAGTATTGGTTATCTATTATTAATGTAAACAGTATGATTATGGTATGCTTTCGTTGTGCATATAGTTTTCCAACAATTGATATTAGAGCTGCGCTTGCATCTAAATAGATAGTCTAGATTAAGTATATGTATGAAATTACATATAAATTCGATTCACGCTTTAAAATGGAAAGAATGGTTTTTGTTTGTCGTGTTACCTCGACTGCGAAGGAGCTAAGAAACTGCTAAAGTGTTGACTTAATAATTTTGCATTTATTTTAAAAAGAAACGAGAGGAATTGTGGTTGTATTTTTTTCTCAGCTTCGAGAAATAACGGCGATAAACTGTTATTGTATTCTTCCTATGAAGATTTGGGAAAGAGTGGTGGAGATGAGGGTGAGAAAAGGGGTGTCCATCTCTGAGAATCATTTTGGATTCATGCCGGGTCGATCGACTACCGAAGCCATTCATCTTATGCGAAGACTGGTAGAAAAATATAGAGAAAGGAAGAGAGACCTGCATATGGTATTCATTGACCTTGAAAAGGCCTATGACAAAGTACCGAGGAATGTCCTCTGGAGGTGCTTGGAGGCTAAAGGTGTCCCGATGATTTATATTAGGGCGATAAAGGACATGTACGGTGGAGCCAAGACTCGGGTTAGGACGGTTGGAGGAGACTCGGAACATTTCCCAGTTGAGATGGGGCTGCATTAGGGATCAGTCCTTAGCCCTTTTCTATTTGCTGTGGTGATAGATGAGTTGACGCGGTCTATTCAGGAGAAGGTACCATGGTGTATGTTATTTGCGGATGACATAGTACTGATTGATGAGACGCGGGACAGAGTTAATGC
>JAJOOR010085996.1:0-18968 GCA_036250505.1 Solanum acaule | reverse complement strand
AAGAGGTGATTAGACAGGACTTGGCTCAGCTTCGCATTACCGAGGACATGACTCTAGATAGGAAGGAGTGGAGGTCGCGTATTAAGGTTGAAGGTTAGCAGGGCTAGCGTGTTGTCTTTCCGTGCGAGGGTTTCGGTGGGTAGCGTTTGTAGTAGTCCTAGCCTTGCTCTTGTAGTTCTTGTCTGTGGTCCTATAGCCAGTTGTCGTTTACTGCGTTTCACCTCTCACAGTATTTTCTTGATGTTATTGTCTCCTTTGTTGATTATGCACTTTTCTCCTATTGGATACTATGTCTTATATAATGTTTCCTCTTCTTTTACTTGGGTTGTTGTACTTGTGCTGAGGGTCCTCCGGAAACAGCCTCTCTACCTCCACGAGGTAGTGGTAAGGTCTGCGTACACTCTACCCTCCCCAGACCCCACCTAGTGGGATTTCACTGGGTATGTTGTTGTTGTTGTTGTTGGTGCCTTGTGGATCCCACACCATGTTATATTCCCCTTCATACTCATTATTTATTTGTTGTCATAATTAATTAATTATATTGTAGGAGTAGAGATAATTAGTTGAAAAAGTATGTGATTGATTACACGTATTATTCAGAACGTGACTATAGAGTGAACATCAGACATGACACTAGCTAGATAGGAAGGAGAAGGAATGGATACGATAATTAGTATGAATCATAAAATATATATATTTTTTTTATATATAAAACACATACCAAAAGACTTGACTTATGTCTTGTGGTATTCCATAAAAATAAAAATAAAAACTTAATAATAATAGAATTTGGCTAATGAAAGACTATAAAGAAAAATGTGTCACATAAAATGGGATAGAGAGGGTATTATTTATAAAAACAATAATTATGTTTTACTAATAAGATATTGATCATGTGTTTATAATACATAATTTTGGATGTTGTTACAAAAACTTTATTTAGTAATATAGAAATTTCAGTTATTTAATTCAAAGCTTTAAAATATTTCTAATAAAAAGTACATAATTTTTCTTTATTTTATTTTTATATAGATCTTCAATATTTTCTAGAGTGAATAAAACTATTCTCCTCCCGTCTCAATTTATGTGATGTAGTTTGACTTGATAAAAAGACTAAGAAATATGTGAAGACTTTTTCTTTTACTTTGTTATTTATGGCAAATTCATCTTTTAAAATACTAATTACTTTATTTGTTACTATATTTTTTCTGCATAAGATATCAAAGACAAAATATTTTGCGTTTAGAGTGAAAAAATATCGTATATTGGAAAATTATGTTTTTTTAAAAAAAATTGTTATTATATTTGAAAATTATATAAATAATACTATAAATCACAATAATTAACAACTTAAATATTTAAAAGCTATATAAAAAAAATTGATTGACTCTCGAAATTGTATTGATACAACATAAAATAGGTTAGATGATAAACATATATTATTTGAAATTGACGTAAAAAGTATTATAAATCACAATAATTAACAATTAAAAAAAGGATACATATAAAAAATCACTTGACTCTAAAAAAAATATAACAATGCCACATAAATTGAGACATGGAAAGTAACATATACTATTTAAAAATTACGTTAAAAATATACTATAAATTACAATAATTAACAATTTAATATATTTAAAAGACATATAAGGAAATGGTTAATTTTTGAAATTCTATATATGTCACATAAACTGGAACAAAGAGAGTAATATATATTATTTTTAAAATAATGTAAAAAAGTACTAACAACTTAAGATATTTTTAAAATCATATAAAAATTTGGGTAACTTCTCAAGTTCCATGATATCACATAAATTGAAACAAAAAATGAGTAACATATATTAGGTTCATGCTAGCACGGGGTCCTATATCTAGTAATTTAAGAGACAATCTTGAAATATGTTTCAAAAAAAGGGTCCATTTGTGTAACGACCGGGTTCCGTCGTTATAGAAAAGCCAACGAGAAAAAAATTTGGGCCGGGAAATTTTTTTGAAGTATCTTAGAATTTCCCAATCTAGTCCAGATTTGGACGAAATCGGAGTCATTGAAGTCTAGGAAAATTTGGTAGCAATTGGGTGATCTAATTATGAATTTGATCACCTGAGTAGATAGATAAGTCGTTAAGGAACCCGTACGACTTTACGGAATTGAATTCGGGTGAGTAGAACTCCCGAAATTGATCTTAGCGTGAACGGGTAGTTTCTGAGTGTCGTTGGTTGAAGGCGTGTTGTGAAATGGGGATATTGGAATTATTAAAATAACTCACTGTTTCGTGCAAGCCGCTTTGGCGGTGATTTCTGTCGCCAGGGCAAGGCCGCTGTAGAGGGGTAAGGACCGCTGTGGCGGGCCCGACGCGACTTAAGTCGAAAATAAACTCCAAAACGTCTTTATTCTGCACTTTTCGATTTTTAGAGTAAGGAGACAAACCCTAGCGATTCTTGACAATTTTCCACCATTCTTAAGGCTAAAGGTAAGATTTTAACTCCTCCCATCCGTTTTTCGATCCGTAGAACGTAATCTAATTTTGTTCTACACTAAAAATTAAAACAAAAAAACTTCTAAACAGAAAATCGTTCATTGAATTTGAATCTAGAAAATTGTTCCATCTTCGCACAATTATTAAATGTTTGAATTGCTTAGTTATCACCAGTAATTATTTCAATCTTAATGTTTTGTTGGTAGTAATAACTTTTTCATATTCTTTACAATATTCATAAATTTGCATAGAAAAATATATACGTTGATCAATCAAATTATCACTCAAACACCTAATTTCTTGACAAAAAACAGTGTTGGAAAAACAATCAGAAGGCAATTTTATATATTTGTTTCTTCAAGCATAGAGAATTGCTCTTCTCCTTCACTTCTCAGCAATCCTTTTAGATTTGGAAACCTTTCCATAAGTGTCCCTTTTGGTGCCGAACTCCTTTCCATAGCAAGTCGTTTCAAGTATGAGAACGTTGGGTCAAAAAATATTATGCTTCTTTGGGTTTTGATAATTGTATGAAACTTTATTTGGATATTAGAAATATGCCGGTTGTAATCACATAATTTATGTATTGTTAATTATTTTTTGGATTTATATGATACTTCTTTTAGGATGGGTTGTAATAATAATTGTGTTCTATACATTTTTTATTAATATTTCTTACAATTATATTGTCTAAGTCCCTTCCTTTTTCCTTTTGTGTAATTAGCCCTTTATTTTCTCGCTTTGTATTTTATGATAAATAGATTTGTTGGGTTGCAATTATTTTTGTCTTTTGATAGGATTTTGGTGATAATCTCTTGAATTATCTGTCAAGAGTTTTCCTTTTTGTAATTATGCACTATAATAGAAAAAATGTGGGATTAAATTATGAATTAGAAATTCTTTGTAGTAGTGTTTCATATGCTTTTAGATATGTTGCGTGAATGATGACAACTCAAAAATTGTATTCAAAAGTTCCACTATAAATTAAAGTCACAAGTCTCTCATTGGCTTTGTTGTTTATTTTATACAAATAATTAATAAATAAGAGTAAAACAAGATACATTAATAAATAAGATTAAAATGTCAATGAGTGAAGAAAGTTGTTGATGATACTCTTCTCTTAAGGTCTCTGTAGCTTCTCATGTTAAAAAATTTATTTCATCATGTTTGAATTGTGCAAACTAGGTATGTTAAGTTTCATTATGCTTCAAAGTGTAAAGTTGGATTACCATTTTACCTCTATGCTAAATTAAATATCTAATTAATTAAATAATAAACAATATCATATATATTATACTAAATACTAAAAGTAAAAAGGTATTAAGGTCAAAAATTGAATCAACTTTTAACTGCAATAAAATGAGAAAAACATTAAGAAATATGAAAAATGAAAAGATCATGGTTACAAGACTCTTCATTTCTACGAATTAAATTTTAAAACTCTTATCTTTTCATTCTCTCATATTGAATGAAGGAAAAAGTTGGACTTGCAAACTATAAATTAAGCATTGGACAATCTATATATATATAAAGCAGAAACATAAAAACGTTGATGTGGCGCATTCTAAGGCCTGAAATTCTATTTATCTTTTTTTGTGGTTTTTTTTTTAGATTTTCCTATATATAAAGCAGAAACATAAAAACGATGATGTGGCGCATTCTAAGGCCTGAAATTCTATTTATCTTTTTTTGTGGTATAATTTTTGAGATTTTCCTTCAGTTTAAAAGACAAAATATTTCTTTATTTTTTTACAGAATATTAAAGCATGATATTTAATTATCTCCTCATTAATAAGTCAATCCAAACACCCTTGTAGAAAAAGGAAAGAATTATATTTAAAAGAATATAAAAAAAAATGCTGGCTATGGGGTTCGAACCCATGCGCACTTATGTGCAGAAGATCTTAAGTCTTCCCCCTTAACCTCTCGGGCAAACCAGCTGATGTTTCATTTTGTGCAAAGATAATTACTTAATTAATAAGAAGACAAAACAAGAGATAAGACTTCAAAAGATTATAGACATGTATTACTTAGTAAATAGGATGTAATTTACTATTTAGACTATGAGATTTATGTAAGTTATACTTATTTTTATATATTTTATTTTTTATGTGTATTTGTTTCACATATTATCCAAGGATTGTTTGAATTATGATCTAATTCTAAACTAAAACTTTATCTTGTTTGTCTCACAAAAACACCAAACAATAATAATAAAAAGTTATTACTTATATGCAATTTAGACTCAAGGCTTCTTTTGTATGAATTTATCTCGATATTAGAAAAAGTTATCAAAGTGACTTCGACTTTTATGATCCTTTACTATTTGGAAATTAACAATGAAGAAAAGAAAGAATAAATGAGCGGACGAATTTCATATCTAATTACTATTTTGTTTTATGACACCTTGCCTTTTTTAATTTGTCAAATATAACGCAGTCTTTATATTTATTTGAAAATTCTTACTTAGAACTTTTCATTTAGCTGCATAAGTATTTTTTAACGATATAAATATTGTTAAACAGGTTTTTCTATAAATAAACTTATAGTTATACATTTAATATAAATAAAATATAAAATAACATCATACACAATGAACTCTTTGTAAAAGTATTATTTCAAATACATTGGAGTAATATTTTGTTTCCAAGAGCAGCTCATAAGTTAAAGATGTGAGCGGAGGAGTAGATTGCCTCCTGCCTCTCTAACAGAGAAGTACCACAACACTCGTCTACAATCACAAAATTTTCTTATCCAAAATCATGTACTTAGTAAATTAAAGACGCGTCAATTATAACCTCCAACCTTCCTATTTAATAATGACTCAATAAATTGAAAATGTGTTATTTCATGTCTAATCACTTGTCATGGGCGCAGCTTATTCACTTCTACTAATAAAAGCAAGACAACCAAAATAAAATGTTATTTAATCATAAAAATGTCATGTCAGCACACCTATCAAAATCAAAACATACCAATTACCACATCCACCAATCACCACCGGCATAACCATAAAAAAAAAATCATTAAGAAAGTGCATGCCGTTAACATTATAAAGTTTATGATTCCATCAAAAATTTAATCGCCTCAATTTTATTTTTTTTGAGCCATCTCTACATCTCCTAAAATCTGCTATACTCAACTTCTCACACCTCCTTAGAGATGACACATTAAACCACATCCATAGAAAGAATGGACCAATAAATATAAAAAAATAAAATAATGAATCAAATAAGAAATAGCCAATCATCACATATTCACATGCTCTGAAGATGAGGAAACTCGTCTAGCAACAAAAAAGCTAAGCACGTAGCAAAATACCAAATAGGTAATAACCATTAATTTGAATAGAATATCAACCAAAACAAGTGAACAACAGTCGAAATAAAAATAAACCTTCACTATTACCCAGAGATGGTTCCCCTCGATACAAAATACCAATAAGTAGCAAAACTGGACCTAACTCTTGCTTTACATTCATTAGGGTCAACCAACAATATTCTAAAAGCTAACACTCTCTTCTGATTATCATTCCCTCCAACGTTTGAGAAAACGAAACCAGATCTCCAGGCAGATGTTTCTACTCCTATTTACTTTCCAGCGCTGTGCTTAGCTTTCGAGTGAGATTCCAGAGCATTTTCAGAACCAAAAGTCCTGCAAGGAGAAATACATGAATCCAGGATACAACTTAATGCTCCTAAAATAATCAAAAGATATCAAAAGTTACCTGTTGCATGTCTTGCAGGCAAGAGATCCGCCAGATTTTGGAGTCTGGTTTGGCTTGTTTCCGGGAGTCTTACCAGCCTGTTTTGAGGGGTGAGGGGTTGCCACATGGACAGCACCTTTCTTAACATCTAAACAGCCCAAAAACAGACACTCAGAAACAAGAACACTTGATCACATAATAACTTTTGAGTAAATATGGAAAAAATGAGTCACTTGCTTTTGTTAACATTTACATCTTTTTTATGTACTTTAAAGATTATAATCAGATTCTCATTCCAAATAATTAATACTTATTCAAGTTTGTGGTCAAATTTTCTCATGTAAATTGAAAGGACAACAGCAGACAGTTCAACATTACACAATCCATATCCAATATTAACATTCACGTAAAGCATTAACCAAGTAGAAAAACTAACCAGTCTTTTGAGGAGTTAAGAATTTTGTCTTTTTATCGGGAACAGGTGTCTTTGTAGCAGAATCTGCAGGTCTCTTTCTGCAAGGTTCAGCCTAAAAAAGAAGAATGAACCAGGTAGTGTTAGCCCACCTTCCTGCTCAAGAAATTCAGGAGAAAGGAGAAGACCAATTACTAGCTACCTTCTTTGGTGTCCCCTCCTCACTCTCATCAGACTGATCTTCATCACTATCACCTTCTTCACCCTGAAAAGAGAATACTCAATACTATAAACATTGGGAGCTACATTATTCAAAAGCATTGCATTGTGGTTAATGTTTCAGACCCCTAAAGGAAAAAGCCAGATTAGTTACATGGACCAGAGGATGAACTAGCTCAACTCAGATGCAGGGTTCTGCCTTTTCAACATGCAACATGACATTCAAGACATAAATAATCTGATATTCAGTTTGATGGCTTCTATCTTGCAAAAACAATGGCCCAAATATGATGGTAACTCAATTTGACAATTCCATTTCAGCCTATATTTCTAGAACCAAATAGTATCTGTTTTTGGCTACTCAAAAGTATGTTTAGTAGTAAGCAAAGATATTAAAAATCAATTTCATCCATTAATTTTTACCGGGACAAAATCCCCTAAAATACTTAAGAGTTTAGTGATATCCTTGACAAACAATTGTGTTGCATTACCCTTATCAAAAGAAAATTCTCATTGAAAATTTGTTTTCCAAGACCAATTCTTTTAAAACCAAATCTAAACTGTGTTCTGAATACCAAATGCAAATCATATTCTTCCAAAAAATCTTTAAGAGTTCATATCTTGAAGAACACTCAAGTACCACAAGTTGAAAAACATATTTAAACAATTTGGTTGGAAATTGTTGAACAAGCTCAAACTGTTTTTTTTTTTTGATGAAGTAACAAACTCAAACTGATTTTTGTGCTTACCCAGACATTTAAAAAACCTTTTAATGATAAACGTATGTTATAACAATACTATAAAGCATTGAGCATAAATTAGATGATTAGCATACCTCCCCCATCATAGAATCATCTTCATCCGCAGACTCATCAGTGCTCTCATCTCCATCTTCCGCCTTTGCAACTTTACTAAATTCTACAACCCTCACCTTCTGCTTAGCTGAAGCAGAATCCTTTGCAATAGCCTTGGCTTCAGTCTTTCCTGTTAGACAGGTAGGCAATACTTTAGAACTAAAAAATGGTAGATCAAAGACACAAGTATATAATAAAATTTTATGTACCATTGTTTGCAATTGTGAGGGGTATTTCCTCATCAGACTCTGCACACAATAAAATATCAATTAAGTCTTCGCCTAATTCATCGCAGCTTAAATATGCTCAAACAGAAGATTTTATACTTACCATCTTCATCTACATCCTCCTCAGTGTCACACAGAATTGTAGTCAAGGAAACAAAAAGAACTTGAAAAATCTACCTCTTTTAAATGGAAAGGAAGGGAATAGTAGAAACTAGAAAGATAGTAAAGTTCATTTGAACAAAAGATAGAAGATAACAAACAACAGAAAGGATATTCCTCAAATGGGTTGGCAGCCTTGTATCCAAAAAAGTAGACGCTACCATTTTTCCAGTTGTGTGATAGTTCAAAGTCTCTATCAAAAACCAGGTCAAATTGTTGTTGAGGCAGCTTATCTGAGCTGAGTGTGCCAAGAACAAGCTTCTTGCCATCAATAGTTACAGACAAGCATACAGGTTCTGATCCTTTATCCTTTTTCACCTCACCAAGAGATGCCTAAGAAAAAAGAATACATTGATAAAAATACTAAAAAGAGATGACTACAAGGTACTTAGCTATTGCAAATATTTACCTATCAAATTCAAGTGACAACTTAACATACCTGTGAAAGATGCAAAATCATGTCATCTCCAGGCTGTACAGATAAAGGTTGTCCACTTTTCACCTCCGCACCTAAATGTAAGAAAATTTAAAACAACTGCTAAATATTATTCCAATATAAAGTGGGCATCAAACACACTAATACACTATGGATGAAGAATCAACAGCCGAGCACGCATAAAAGAAACGATACTTTTTACAATACAATTATTACACAATAGTAGAGGCACAAAAGTACATTCAAAATGTATATGAGACCCAACAGAACTTCTGATCGGGTTCTTGAGCTATAATAATATCCAAAAGACATGTGGTCATCAAAATAAAGCATATGAAGGTAACTCCAAATATTAAAATTAAAAATTGAGCCTTTATCACATCAAACACTTGAGAAATCATTTCCGCGGTTCCAAGTAAATCTCTGATTCTGAAAGAGCTAAATCAAATACCCTACTCTACCCTCCTATACAGAGGAACAGAAAATGAACCCAAAGAACAGAGTGATGAGAGAATCTATGGCCAGTTGGAAACACTAAAGAACCATTTTTTAACTGTCAACACTAAAGAACCATATCCAAAGCAGAGTGTAATCATATATTGGCAGCATTGCACTACAACACAAACATTTTCTAGTTATTTCCCTCACTCTCTAATCTCTACCATGCCAATGCTGAAAAATACATAGTTTGGGAATCTATCACAAAACAGTACAACAACAACAACATCAGCGTACCAAGTGTAATCACACAAGCGGGGTACGGGAAGGATGGTGAGCAGCATTATCACTACCTTGTGCACAAAGAGAAGTTGTTTTCTATAAATACAGCCATCACAACAATAACAAAACTAGAGTGTACGCAGACCTTAACCCAAAACTTCGGAGGTAGAGATTTTGGAGGTAGAGTCGCTGTTTCCGATAAACACAGCTATCACAAAACAGTAAATAACAAAAAAAATGAAACATAACTTAAATTTGTCTCAAATTAACAAGCTGTGAAATTTGCACACATGTGTACAAATTCAGGCATTCAGTCATCATATGCCGAAGACGTGTTTGATCAGAATCACATAAACATCGAAATCATAATAAACAATGAAAATTGAAACAGCGAAATAAATAATCAATAAATACAGCACGTGACACCACGAAACAAAACAAAATATTAACAAACAGTCATCGAGCAATACAGATTATCAAAACAATCAAACGATAAACAGAGAAAAAGCAAATAGATTGAAAGATAGATAATTTACCCCAAAACTCCATTGCTGATTGAGAAGAAGATAGAAAAAAAAAAAACTCTAGGGTTTTAGCAGAGAGTGAGCAATGGAAGCAATTTAGGGTCCGCAAGTATTTTAGGTTTATATAAGCGGGAGAATGGAGAGAGAGGGGAAATTATATATACTCTGTTTATTGTTTCCCATGCTACCCTCGTATATATTAAGGGATTGTTTGGTAGCTAGTTTAAATAATATAAAAATTATATTTGAAAATAAAAATTGTATTTGTATATGAATATAATTTGAAAATTTGTACAATTTTAGAACTTATAGAAGGATCAAAAATCAAATATGTTGAATGTTGAAATTTTTAGATATATGATATATGTTTTGATTGTTCTACCATAATGCACAAGATAATTAGGTGATTATTGATCATGTCAATATTATCAAATGATTTATCATGAATACATTTGAATTTTCGTAGAAGAAAACATGAACTTAAAGTTCAAAAAATAATAAAATGACACAAATTAATTGTCAAGTACATTGTTAATTCAAAGCATATATCATGACGTTCAATTAAATAAATACTAGTTACTACATTTTCAATTGATATTGAAGTAATAGTAATTCATGAATTCAATCGAAAGTGTATATAGTTGAGATCAATAATTCAACATATTTTATAGTCATATAATTTTAAAAAAAAATGAAAATTCCAGTAATATTGTATGAGAAGATAAATACTTGCATAACTCAATTGAAATGAGGTTATATAAAATGATAAAAGATGTATCATGCATGAAATGAAATTTAAAAAAAATAAAAATATGAATCAAATATAATTTTAAAAAAAAGGAAAATAATATTTTTAGTTCTTGTGTTATTGCATTATTCGTATTTTGATCCTTATGATATTCTGTTAAGCGCATTTGACCTTCAATTAAGCAATGCGTGTGATTTTAGTTTTTTAATTAACTGTCATCAAATTAATTGACGATCTGTTGAATTGTTGAGAGAAAAATCAGATATTTACATTTTTAGTGCGGTTATACTCCATTAATTATTTATTATAAAATATATTCTAGTTGGATCACGTACTACCATACTACCATTTTACTTTACTAATTTGATTCCTCTTTATGTTGCAACACATCATGTTTAATATTAATCTCAAATCTCTCTATAAAAGTATCTTTCGAATTTGTTAAAACTAGGACAAAAAATAAATCGGAGTGTGGAACAGATTTGCACCATGTGTGAGAGTTGGTGCCATTGAAGTCATAACACCAACCTTCTATGCAAGATCCAAAAGAAAGAGAAGAAGAAATGGAGATTAGCCCTTTGTGGATAATTAGGAGGAAATCATTAACAAATGACTGAAGATTCTTGTCATTCAAAATTAATTTTATCTAAAAAAAAAAGTGAATGAGAAGAATCAAAAAGACAATCATAACAACAAGCATTTGTTTTTTCTTGAGAAATGATAATAATTAATAGAAGGAAAAATATTATTGAGGAAGACAATAAGTTGATAGATACTGGATAAATAATATGCAAAAATAGATCATTTTTTTTAAGTGTATGGAATAAAAGCACACATGAAATACCTGACTTGCCCTCTACAATTTAACATATCATTATTTTATTTGCCATCAGTTAGTTGAAGGACTATAATCACACACATTGATTTATAGGTCAAATACGCTTAATCGAATATCACGAGGATTTAAATAGGAACAATGCAATAACATAAGGACTAGAAATATTATCTTCCCTTAAAAAAGATTTAGAAAAAATTCTAATAAAATATATATATTTTTTAAAAATATCGTGAATGAAAAGTTAAAATATATGACAATTTCAACAAGATAATTAGGTTGATATAATATGAAGTTATACCAATTTGTCATGCTTTGTAATTTGAAATCACGATGATCAATTTAAGCATTATAACGTATATTACATTGAATTTAACATGAAATCCTATTGCCTAAAATAACATGCATGTCACATTTATAAAATAGTTTTTGTTTGTTTGTTCACTTGTAACATTGAAATCATAAAAAAAATTGTATAAATTGTGAATATTTCAACATGACAATTAGGTTGAATATAACATAAAATCATATCAATTTGACTTTTTACTGTTTATTAATTAAATTCATTTTCTATTATTAATATCAATCAACTTTAGAGTATCCTTGTTAAGAAAAGTCATTAAATTTTTAAAAGTCATTTTCCTCCAAATATTAAAACAAAAGATAGTATCTGATTTTAGTTTTTAATAACACCACATAAGTATTCTTTAGTACAAATCACCCCCAATAGATTTAACATTTTTGATTTTTTTTTATTCCTAATAAAGATATGATAAAAATTATTTAGGCCAAATAAGATTAAAAAAACACATGACAGAATGTCTAAACGTTTTTAAAATTTTGTGATTTTAAACCAGATTAAAAGTTACTAGGAGTAGCTTTAAACGAATAAAAAAAGTGAGATTAATAAATTGAAATGAACAGAGTATTTTTTATTATTAAATTATAATTTAATTTACAATAATAAAATACTGTATTTAATGTAATCCCGCACGTTTGGATTTGGAGTAAATAAATACAACAGTTACCCACGTTTTATTCATCGGAATTCGGCCTAAAAACAACTTCAGTCTGAAAAGGGGGAAGTTGGGGAACTGAAATTGTCCCTATAGTATTTGTATCTGGTCATAATTCACCGGCATATTCCGATCGCCGGACGACGAAAAGTCATCCATTTCCTCCATCTCCGGCAACTGGATGACTTCTAGAAAGAGAATAATCAAGTAGTTCGAGCTGCAATTTGCTAAAATCAGAGTTTAGTAGGGTTTAATTTGACTTTGATATTGTTAGGATTCTCCATGGAAGTACCTGGTAGACGTTCGAATTATGCAATGTTACAGAAGCAACCGCCATACGATGAGTTTAATTCAGATGAGAAGAGCAAAAGTAGAAGTGATAAGGGATTATATTGGGACTTGATTGATCGCCGAATAGGTACGACGCCGTTTCAAGCCTCGATTGTGTTACCGACGCAGTCAAGTGAGGGTAGCTTTGCTGAAAGTTCAATTTCTGGAGTTTCATTTGGGCATATGAATGCTAATTCAGGTGGTGGAGGTTCGTTGTCCAAAAGTTGGGCTCAACAGACTGAGGAGAGCTACCAGCTGCAGTTAACGTTAGCTCTGAGGATCTCTACTGAAGAAACCTGCGCTGATGATCCCAATTTGTTGGATTATGTGCCAGATGAATCAGTATCCCATGCTTCAGCTTCATCTGCATCAGTGGAGGCAATGTCTCATCGATTCTGGGTATGTATTGTATTCTATTTTGTTGATTTTTCTCTATTTTTGTTCTGTTAGTATATCATTCCTTAAATTTCAATATGAGATTGTGTGCTAAAACAGTGTGAAGTTCGGCATATCAGGTTCTGTTTTGTAGTAAGAACAATTTCACCAATACATATTTGATAAGACATAGAGGAATAGTAGATATTAGTTCAGGTTAAGCCTCTATGACTTGTCACAATTAAAGGTAGTACAACTCAAGATGTGGTACGTACACATTATAACTTTGAATTGTCAACCAAGTCTAGTATTTATTGGAGAAAGGTAGGGGGTCCATTATCCACCAAGTTTCGGAGATAGAAGCATTAAGTTCTAAGTATATAGAATGGAATGTTAGTTTAGATTGCAGATGTTCCCATGCTTAGATGACAGCTGATTATGTCGGTGAAGGGGACTGACGTTCTATGTAATGAACTCGTATTGTATTGAAATGGATAATTGGAATTACACGTACAATTATAAGAGTTCATCATTCTAATTACTCCAAACTAGTAGCAAACCCTTCCAAGGGAAGAAGTAGAAATAAAAAGGAAGAATAGAGGGAGGTTCCAGAGTAATTTTAGCAACTAAGAAATAAGAGACAAGTTCATAGCATCAACCCTAATTGATTATTTCCCTCTCCTATATATAGGCATCTTTCCGGGGTCCCAAATGTAATATGACATCTTATTAAATGGGTCCTCCATCTTAGTTATATTCATAACAATTCTCCCCTCCTCAATAAGAACCTTGTCCTCAAGGTTCGAGTATAGTCGTAATGAGACCACAGTGTTGTCTTGTTCCTCTTTATCAGTGTTAACAACCCAAAGGAGTTCTTTAGACGCTTCATTATCCAAAGCAACATTCAACAACGATCCTTTGTTTTGCTTTTTAAACTAGAGGATGTATCCATGTCCAACAAGATTAACATCAAAGAGTTTCTTGGGAGATGAAGATGGCGGGACTAAAGTACCAACGTTGAACACCTTATGGAGCTTTGATCTGAGAGCATTGAAAATTGTTGGATCCAACTCCTCTAAAACATTATGAATTGATGGCGTTGGCATTTGTAAGGTCGTTGTAGTCCAAAAAACACTCCTGGGGACAGCCACTTTTTCAACCAGTTTGAACAAAATCCTTCCAGCACCTAACACAAAACCAACTTCCAATAGCATATATTCATTAGGGGATAACTCTTCTACAGATGTAACCAACACAGCATATCTTGCCCCAATTTCAGAAGCATCCTACAGACACTTGATCGTGTGTACTGTGTAGAGAGCAAGACCACATCTTTAGTCCATTGGAAGCCCCACCAGTTTTCCATAACATTTCATAGAACACATTTGGAGCAATTTTTGGACAATATCCAGCCAACAAATTTCCAACGCATTATTTGGGCCTTCCTTCTTGTTATTTATTGCCTGCAACTCACTTTTGACAAAATCAGCAGCTGCACAAATATGCGAAAAGATTGCTTCTTGTAGCATTTTTATAATCTCCATATGCTCGCTGACTGCAACAATTGTTTTGTCAATATCCTCAATAATCGGTGCCTTCAGCGTGACTTCCCTTGTAGCTGCTGCAGTTTCCAAAACATCAATAATAGTGTTTGTCGTGGTGTTTGCACCTTCTAACAGTAACATTTGATCGAGGAGAGGCAAATGGAAATTTTCAAGCTGGTCAACTTGCTGTTCATAGAGCATTTGCTTTCGTAAATATGGTATAGTAGTTCTTTTGTTTTGTTCACTGGTAAAATCTTCCGCTCTTTCAACCTCAGGAGCAACCATTTTAAATAAAACTGCCTTTTTCGCAAGCACCTCAAGCATCATTCTAGCTTGGATCCAATAATGATCAAACCTGTGAATTGGAAACTTGTTGTCAGAAAAGATGTTGCTGCTCCTTTTTTAAACTGGTTGTAATTGGATATTCTAATAGCATTAACCCACAAAGAGTCGAATACAAATCTCAAGGATGATCCATAAGACTATTACTGAGCAGTCGTCAACCCATACCACAATTGAATGACCACTAGACAAATGAAGACACTGGTTAAAATCAGTAGGTAAAGTTGATCCAGAAACACCACCGTTCCATTTCTCAGATTGAGGACCATCATTCAGAACACCATGGATAAAGCTTATACCAGAATTCATGTTTACACCAGCTCTCTGATCTAAATCGTTGCTGCAAAATCGTTTGGGATTCTCCAAACGTCCAAATACTGTTCTTGTACATTGGTTTTTCACAAAAATATGCAACTTTGGTCAGCATAAAAGACAATAAGCCCAGGCCAATTGCCACTTTGCAGAACATCTGTTGTTAGATTGATCTCGACATTAGAGTTATACCACAAATAAACAGGCACCTCTCCTGTGGCATTTTGCTGCTCCAACAACCCAAGCACAGTATAACTATTGTCTCCATGTGAGAAAGCAACATCAGTGTATGGCTGCCAGGACAAGTTGAAGTTGCGAAAGTTGAGGTACTGGTGGAAGTCATATGCATCGATATACTTCTCTAATGCACTGGGTGAAACAGCCCCGACAACATGGTTAGCAGATGTGCAAGGATATTCAATATGTCTAACGCTTCTAATATCTTCACACATGTCACAAAAGAAAATGGCAACATCATGTGTGACATATACACTAGGATTAAATGAAAGTTGTAAGCATTTAATCTTATGGAGCAATGTGATTCTATCTATAATCATAATGTCACTCCCAGAGTCAGTGTACGGTCTAGTTGAGTCAAGATTAAAAGAGTATGCATATTTATACATGTCTGACATATCAGCAAACACCTTATGTGTAGTGGTCACTGAAGATACATCACATACATCTGAAGCATCGTCCACACTCAGAAGTGTTTCGCCTTTCGAATAACCAAAAAGTAGAACTCGGTTGACTGAATACACACTCGAGTTTACCTTATCAAAGCAAGCCCAGAAAACCTGCCCAGTATCACACCAATTGCAAATGTGTAAACACAAAGCATGTGGAAGCGAACCAATAGTTGTATGAGGGCCAAGAAGTGTTGCAAAAGTATCCCTCTCCGGCTTTATATCGAACACCTTGCGTCCAAACACCATGTCAAGCTTATGTTCTTGGCCTTCAAGTAGAAAACTTGGTAGCTTAACTGAGAATATCGAAGGTGCAGATGCAAGTTGGGATGTGACAATAAAAGCACTGGAGATATCATCGAGGCTCACCGATTTTGGTATTGTATCCCCAGCTTAACTAACGTGAAGTTATGAATCCAGATGTGGGTTCACCATGTCTGTTTCCTCTGTTTTGTCACCCAAATCAGAATTCAACTCAGAGGAAGGGGAGATTGTATTTGAAATCACCACAGATTCAACAGATAAATTCTCAGCGAAAGCAAAGTGCTCAACCTCGCAAGGCACAACACAATCTCGTCCAACAAGAGGAGCTAGTAGTGCTTCATCTTTTGCAATCTGGCTACACATATCAACTTCAGTTCTTTGCGGATTTCGTCAAACACCAGCACTGCAGTCATGCCTGAGTAAACATGTACTGAAACTGGAATTTTTAGATTAGTCTCCTCATCTGTAAATTCAGCGAGTATAATAGACTCATAATTCAAGTCCTGCAAGAAGGAATGATCTGAAACTGAAGGTGGAAAAGGGGGGTTTGGAGGTGGAGCCGAAAACAGAGGTTGTTGAAATGGGAGTGCTGGAGGAGGAAATAAAGCCAATGGAAATTCTGTTGGAACATTGCTGGTCACCCAATTGGTAGAGGAGGAACAATGAAAGCACCAATGTAATGAACTCGTATTGTATTGAAATGGATAATTGGAATTACACGTACAATTATAAGAGTTCATCATTCTAATTACTCCAAACTAGTAGCAAATCCTTCCAAGGGAAGAAGTAGAAATAAAAAGGAAGAATGGAGGGAGGTTCCAGATTAATCTAAGCAACTAAGAAATAAGAGACAAGTTCATAGCATCAACCCTAATTGATTATTTCCCTCTTCTATATATAGGCATCATCCGGGTCCCAAATGTAATTTGACATCTTATCACATAGGTCCTCCATCTTAGTTATGTTCATAACATTCTAACTGCTGGATCTTTCTCAATACTATTGAAAGCTGATATCTTCTGTATTATCATGACATCCTAATTTCTATCGAAAGTGTTAAAACAAATGTCAAGTAATATAGAAGTTGAGACTTGAGGATGAAAATAATGCTTTTAGATTTTGTTGAGTTTTTTGGTCTCTCAAGGATGCCTGAGTCCTTAACTACTCTATAAATGCTATACTGAGTTGTGCAAAGGATGTCTGTACTATATTGTGCCCTAATGTATCGGAAATTTTCAGCCTTTTACGTAGTTGCATGATCAAAGTGAATGTAATGGAAATTTTCAGCCTTTCCTTACGTAGCTGCATGATCAATGTGAAATAAATTTCCTGTCAAAATCAGGTTAGAGCAACAATCTAATTCTTGATTGAAAAGGAAAAGAAGACATGTGAGATTTACTGTATCTGTGGTATAACTTATACTGTTGTCTAAGTACACTTGACGGATGTGCAGCTTAAGTATGATAATCATGAGGACTTGTTTGCTCAACTTTACCTGTCACACTTGTAACTGTCATATTTACGTTATGGCATAACTCGCTTGTTGGATGTGGTGCTCCCAAATACATGACCTTTCTGAAAAGCTGTGATGAGTGGTTACCTATGTATCTAATATTAATACGCCTACCTATTTGGTTGTATAATTGTATAGTAAGGGTATTTAAGTTTTTTCTCAGAAAACAGTAAATGTATTGAAGTTAAGGCCCAATCATTGTTTCCAATTCATTGTATCAATATATTAGGTACCAAGTACAACTACCTAGAATATTCCCTTATTGACCAATACTCAATAGGATGTTCGAAGTAGTCTCTGGATACTTTGTTAAACTTCAGTTTATTGCTGGATTAGTAAAAATGACTCCAAGATACATTGCATTCAACCAACACAACCATATAATATCCAAAGGCAATACTAGAACTGCATGAAATTAGTTAAAATTTAATTCACGCTCCTTCGCAAAAGTGATATCCATTTAATTGACAAGAAATTCAAGTTACTGTTGTATACTTGTATGTTCTTACAATCAAAACGGTTCTCAAAGTAGAGATAAAATTAATCTTTCTCAAGTTTAAACCTTTATTAGTATTAAAGTAGATCCCATGTTACCTTATTTTAAAATTTTGGAGTAGTATTGTAGCATTAGACAAAGGGATAATCCTCTAGAAAGTGCATGCGGTTTTAGGAGAAAGACATAATAGAAAAGATATTCTTTTTAGCATAGAGGAGAAAATTGCAGCATGAGATATTGGTTATCAATTGAGGTTATTTTCTATCTGAATAGAAGTTTCAATATGACTATGGCCTTATATTATCATTGTTTCTAATGTTATGTTCTTATAATATCTCGTCTATATTTTCGATTAGCCGGGTTATACAGTCCCAGACCTCCTGGTTTTCATACCTAAAAGACATTTTCTTCATTCCATCTTATGCTGTACCAGGTAAATGGGAGCTTATCATACTTTGACAAAGTCCCCGATGGATTTTACTTGATTCAGGGGATGGATCCATATATCTGGACACTCTGCTCAGATCTGCAAGAAAGTGGTCGTATCCCATCAATTGAATCCCTGAAGGCTGTTGATCCCTCTGTAGTACCATCTGTTGAAGTGATTTTGATTGATTGGCGAAGTGATCCCAGGTTAAAGGAACTACAAAATCAAATTCATAGCATGTACCGTAGTTGCAACACCACAAAAGAGGTGGTTGATCAGCTTGCAAAGTTGATCTGCAATCACATGGGGTAAGTTTTAAAAATGTTTTTCTGAGAAACCCCAATGGGGT